>RJVU01059333.1:5275586-5294320 GCA_003731715.1 Anabarilius grahami | reverse complement strand
ATATATATATATATAAATAAAGTTTTTTTTTAATTTTTTTTTATATAGCCTGAATTCTGTCAATTGGCAGCACACTGCCTCATATTAAGCTGCTACAATGAGAACGTGTCTACATCTGAAGTCAGCAAAGCATGAGAAGCCATAACCAAAATGTGTCAAATTAACTTTGGAAAAGTTCTCAAACTCACTCAACTGGCAGGACCACTTGTATGTGCGGGGGGAAGGGATGGATTGCTTCTCTTTGTGCTTGTCTTTTTCCATGTCTTTACTGTTGGGAGAAACCAGACCGGGTGATCGAGAAAGCTTCTGGCTCTTGGGTAGGCTGGAGTGCTTGACTGGGGTTAGCTTATTAGAACTGTCCATGGCAGACAGGTCCTCACTGTCGCTACTGTGACCTGAAGACATACAGAGAGATGGTCAATATTAAAACAGACTCAAATCTGATCAAATTAGCAGACTAAGACAAACAATACACTTCACACACAGTTAAAGCTAAAATTACTAAAAGTTGAACATGTGAGAATTGAAGCAAAGGTTAATCAGACAGCCAAGAGAAGTGTAACATCACATGACATCAGCAGAGTTAGCGAAACCATTCTCTGGTATCATCATATTTGACCCCGTTCTTTTTTCACTAACCTTCAATTTTCACATAAATTCATTATTCACTGAAAAATAACTGAATAAACCTANTATATCAGCACGGCTGTGATTCGTCCGTAGGTAATCACAGCGTGCTGATATACAGCCATATCGCACGGCTACGAGTGTGATATTGCGTTTATACAACAGTTCGACTGCACGAGTGTGTAAACAAATAAAAACAACAACGGAGTGTCTTCAAAACCCTCTTTTGTGCAGAACTACTTCCTTCCGCCACGGATTCAAATCTCAAGTTGACAGTTGGACCAAGCCTCCGTTACCAATTCTAAAACGTCACTTTAGAACTAGTAACGAAGGAACGTTGAGTCCCTTCATTGAAACTCATTGAATTTTGTACAGTATTAGAGACAGAGACACAGAGAGAGAGACAGAGACAGAGACAGAGAGGACTATTACCTGTGTCTGATAAATTGCATTACATTCATTCAAGTCGATGTCTACAATATTATATCCATTATAAAATTCCGTTTGAATGTCCGCTGAGGAAAGCGATCTTTTGTCCTTTTTACAGCTATGGGAAATTTCCATAACACCACAGCGCTAAAACAACTTCCTTTGCAAAAGTTCCTTTCAATTTAAAAGTCGCTTGTGACTCACTGACTCATTCACCTGTAAAGTGTTGCCGCCATCTAATGGTGTATTAATGTAACTTTCACTCAATCCATATTACGCACATATTTATATAAAATAATATTTATTGAACAAATAAACACAATTGTACAGTTCAGTCAAACGTAAAGCACTAGAGTGCCCGTGACGGTTGTCAAGTGTGCCGTGGAAAATTACTAAATGCCAAAAAATAAATAAAATAAATGCTACACCTCTTATCTCTATATTTCCTAATTTTTGTTTTATTTTAATAAAAAAAATAAAAAATAAAAAAAAATTGTGGGTTTTACAAATATTTAACGAATGAAAAGGATTTTAAAGAGCTTGTGACAAAACCTCGTAACTCCATTGGATCCTCAAACTGTCAGTCAAACCTCATAAATCCGCCTCACCTCGTGAATGCAGTGCCGCATGCAGTTTGGACATCTCGTCTATGCAATGCAAAGGTAAATAAAGATCTGATTTTTGGAAAAAAAAATAAATAAATGTATAAAGCGTTTTCTTTACTCAAAAAACACTCTATAAAGTTTAGAGTCTTCGTCTGATGTCCCGTCTAGTTGTAGCCAATATGCTTTGCTATATAAAGGATGTAAGGTAATTATTATCAAATTTAACATAGCACAATTCGACTTGCTCTGGAACAAACAATAGATTAATAAGACCAAAGATTGCCCGTTTTATGTACTCAAATTGAATTATGTCTCATGTTTAACCACTATAAGAGCCAGTGGCAAATCCCCGAAGCACTGGCCAAGATGAAGCTGTTCTCTGCGCGTACACAAGCACTGAACGGCTGCTGACGCCCTAGAGCTCGCATCTCCGAAAACGTCAAAACAAATTGTAAAATAGGCGCCATTATTAAATGAGTCACATATTATTTCAGGTCTAAACAACTACATTCTCGTCTAAAAACTATTAAAACAACAGTTTGTGATACAACAAGTAGTATTTGTAAAAATTACGGTGATTTGATCGGCCGCCATGACGGTCACTTCAAGCGGAGTGATACAAACAGTGAAAAGGTAGGAGTGCTGTTATCACTGAAATATCGCACGGCTTTCAGCCAATCAGATTCGAGAACCAGACAGAACTGTTATATATATATATATATATATATAAATTTTAAATATCAGTTATAGCATACAACTAACAGAAAAAAAAATAAGACTAACTTGGACAGCAATCTATAAATGCTTCAAAGCTTTTAAAACTCTTCAAAACACTCACCTGCTCCATTCTTCTCTGTTTTACAAACAGCGCTTGAACGTTTCTGGCTGCGTTTTTGCTTCTTGGCCGACGAGCCAGTATTGCAATCCAATAACCTCTTTTGACCTGAAAATTCAGATTAGCAACCAAACAGATAAGAAAAACCTGAACAAGGATGATCAAGCAGTTAAAAAAAAAAAAAAAATCACCACCATAAAAATAATGCAAATCTAGTAATGGACAATATATTGCTGATCATATCAGCATCAGGCAACAGTAGTGTTTTTTTTTACCAGTCTAATTAGGCCAATATTCATGTCTTATTTTTTTACCCAGTTCAAACAGTTTACTCTCTAATGCCAGATTTCAAAAATCAACCACTGGTATTATCTAAATGTGCATCAAGCTTTAACTTACCTCTGTCCTTTCCATCTCGATCCTGCAGTGAGATGCTGGAATTGCTCGAACTTGCACTAGCATCAAAGCTATGAGTTGACTCGTTCTCCCCGAGACCCTCCTGTGACTCTGCTACACTGTCCACTTCGATTGTGGCGTCACTCTCACCCTTAGTGCTGTGTGATTCATCCGGGCTGGGGGCAGAAGATGGGGAAAACAGACGTTGAGGTCCCACTGCAACCAGGACATGAGGAAGGTGGTCAGAAGACTCCAGAGGCTGAGGCTCAGGCTGAGCTTTCTCTTCCTCCATCATTTTCAGTAACTCTTCACCAGAGGGTTTCTCCTTCTCCTCTGGATCGTCAAGGTCCACTTCATGGCAGACCAGCGCCTCTGGGCCAATTTGAGGCATCATTTCCTCATTTGTGGCTGTTGTTGGATCCTCCAGCTCTGGGCATGAAGGTTCTACCTTGAGGTGCACCTCTCTAGTAAGAGCAGGCATCTCAGATTTCATCTCAACATCTTTGCTTGGAGATGATAGTGTTGGAGTAGGGGGTTCCTCAGGTTTCTGCACTACCTCGGCCCTCTTCTCAGGCTCAGGTTTGTTCTCCATCAATAGCGTTTTAACTGGAGAAAGCGTTTTGGGTTCTTCTTTTCTGTCCAGGCGAATTTTCTTTTCTGGCGTTCGTTGTTCAGTGATTTTGCGTTTCACTGCGCTGCTTCGCTCTGGAGGCCAGATGTCCTCTGTTGCAGAGTCTGTGTCTGAGCCGGCTGTCTCAGCCAGCTTTAATCTCTCTGCGGGACTGTTATGTGGCGTTTCCTGGGATTTCTTCACAGGCCGTAGAGGTGTAGAGGGCTCCTCTGTCTCTGTGTGATTAGTAGTGGCAGGTGTTTGTGTCTCTGATCCTGGTTCTCTCAAACGAGGCTTCTTTGCTCTTGGTTTTGGAGATCCATCATCAGACTCAACAGGGAGCCGGGATGCATCTTCCTCAGGTTTACTCTCACTCTCCTTGAAGTTGGGCATCTCCTGTGGGCTGCTGGGTAGTTCGGGCTCAGTCTCCGAAGGTTCTGGCATTGTGTTCTCCTCCGAGAGATCCTCAGCTGCCTCTTGTATTGCTGTCGGGGGTGGATCAGTTCTCTCTGTCCACTCCAGCTTCTTCTCAGGAGATTCCTCACACTCGCTATCATCCGAGGAGTTCCCTGAATCTAAAAACGTGAACAAAAAAAAAGAAAAAGAAAAAAGAAAATACAAGCATGAAAGTTAACCAACATAAAATTGTAAACTATACTTAAAACTAAAGATGCACAGATGCATTGGACGAGATAAGTAATCATCTGTGCTTTCTGAGCCAACACACACACCAGGAAAAAAAATAAAATAAAAAAAAAAATCAGCTGGAATAGAACAAAAGTTTCCAAAACGGGGCAGGAAAAAAAGGTATTGGACAGTTGTGAAGTGAAGTGATGAAGACAGCTTACACAATTTCACGTGACTCTTTAAGCCCTGCAGTTCAGCATGAGCTCACTGGTTTGTATTTGTCTGTCATATACAAATTATTAGCACTTTATTTTCCATATTACAGCTGGCCTTTCATTATTATTGACAAACTTAGTTCTAAAAACAACAACAACAACAAATAAAGAACACAATCCTTTGAATTTCCTTCAAATATGAGTTTTAAAGCAAGGTGGCAGAAAAAAAAGCAATCAATTTGTTGTTTTTCTACTGACTCAAAATGATGCGAGCTGCTCTTACCATTAGATCCTCTATCAGAATCATACATCCCAGAAGTTCTCCTTGTTCGCCGGCGAGGAGTACCTATACAAATATTTAAAAAAGTAAGTTAAAAGCACTAGCTGAGGTCATGGGTTTGATTCATAGGGAGTAAACATACTGGCAAAATGTATACCTTGAAAGCACTGCAAGATGCTTTAGACAAAAACATCTACCAAATACACTTATAAAAGTTATAAAAGTAGTAAAGTAAAACTGCTTTTAAATGTATATGTTAAATAAAACCCACCAAGCCATTAACCTTACCACAAAAACAAGAATTTTTGTCATTAAATGGCAAAAGGCTAGCTTCTGTGGCTGCGTTTACATTGGCACAAAAAAAAAAAAAAAAAAAAAAAAAANAAAAAAAAGATTTTTTTTTTTTTTTTACTCTCATCTGACAAGAATTTGTTGCACACATGTAAAAAGAAATCCGCTCAAGATCCGATTTTTCGCATCTGTTCTGAGCCACTACACATCCGATATCTGGGCATCTGACCTGCATCTAAATACGTAATTCCCCTGGGAATTCCAAGCCACCACAAGGCGAGGGCGACATGTTTACCACAAAAATAGCTTTTTAATGTTGTATTATGAAGCAGACGTGATGTATGTGCTCGCACTAAAACTCACAGCTTTTTTTATTAAGGTGGAAACAGAATTGTGCACAAAGAAACATTGAGGAGCACAGAAACTGGTTTTTAACCTCTGCCCCGTGAATTTTATAAATAAAGCTTTCCTACTAAAAAACACTTTCAAATGAAAACTGGACATTTAACGCATGCTGTCTGAGAGTTCAGAAATCTAACCAATGAAATCTCATATTTTGGAATCTATAATGGTAACAGGTCTATTATAACAAATGTGAAATTGAAGCAGAGGTTTATCAGACAGCCAAGAGAAGTGTGACATCAAATGACATCAGTCAAGTTAGCGAAACCATTCTCTGGTATCATCATCTTTGACCCCATTCTCATAAACAAGCCTTCAATTTTCAATATGACTGGGTAGTATATACAATATTCATTATATTCATTATATTTCTCAGCAATGAGGTGATAACTTAAACAAGCTTCACTACTACATACAGACGCACTCAGTTATTGCGCTCTCTCTCATTAATTTATTCTAATAAATGTAATATTACTGCGCTACTTTATTTCACCAGAATTCTAGATCTAACAAGCCGTCGATAAAATAACAAACGCAAATTACCGTTATTTTTCGGTCTATATCTGTTCAGTCAGATTTTCCACTGCAAACATCCATAACAGCTTTTAACTTATCCATGCTGGCAAATAATCGTTGCCACCCGACGCTAATTTTATAAATAATTTTAGTACGAAGCTACAATATCACACAAGCTATTCACACATCTTTTGACATGGACAGTCTTACCCTCTCCATTTGGCAGGGCAGAGGCATCTGAGGGCCGTGAGTTCTTGCTGCTGGATCGGCCCTCACTGCTGGGGGTCTTGGACAGACTTCGAGAGGTACTGGGAGGGGTGGATTTAAGTGGAGGACGACCTCGCCGTATCCCCAGTTTGGCTTTATCCTCCTCTTTCTCCTTCTCTCCATCTTCTTTATTCTGTGGTGAAGGAGAGCACAAAAAAATTTTTTCCCCAAGGTTCTCAAAAGATAAGTTTTGTTTTTTTTGTTTAAGACAGAGTGTCACTTACCTTCATTTTTTTCTTTTGTTTTCTCTTTGTTCCACCCTTATCACCAGGCCATATTATTCGATCTGCCTTGACCCATTCATCATATCTGTTACAGAGACAAAATATCCTCTTGAATAAGATTGTCATCATATACAAGGTGAACAATAATCCATTCAGTCTTTACGAACCATTCGGACACTTTCAAATGAACACTGGACATTTAACACATGCTGTCTGAGTTCAGAAGTCTAACCAATGAAATCTCATATTTTGGAATCTATAATGGTAACAGGTCTATTATAACAAATGTGAAACTGAAGCAGAGGTTAATCAGACAGCCAAGAGAAGTGTGACATCACATGACATCAGTCAAGTTAGCGAAACCATTCTCTGGTATCATCATCTTTGACCCCATTCTCATAAACAACCCTTCAATTTTCAATACGACTGGGTAGTAGCATATACAATATTCATCATAAATTTGCGAGCAAAATCCAGCCATAATGTTCTCATGCACCCAAGTCATTATTTACCAAGTACAGTCCTTTCAAATAAAATGAAAAGTCAAAAAGTCAGTCACATCAACGCCTCACCTCACGTTCCAGCCGTAGTAGTGTACCAGGTAAAGAATCTCTCCATTATCGGTCTCCGTGTTTCTGATGTTAGCTTCATAGATCTTCTGTGTCTTCCCCTTGCCGTATTTCACTTTGACTTTAGTGCCGGTCAAAGAGTGCTCAGAGTCCTCACAGCCGTCATCCTCCTCCCTGTCATCACTGTCAAACAAACAAAAATGATTCACAAATGCTCTTCGTCCACAGAGATTATGAATTTTTTTAAAAGGACTATATAATATCATGGAAAACAGAACTTTTATTGTTCTTCTGAAATAAAAGTTTAATGCACTCTGCAATCCACTGTTCCGGTGCAAATATAAACATGCGAAATGGTGCACGCTCACAGCTAACGTTTAAGGCAGTTTCACACGGGACACGGCAGTCATGAATGTCTAGTACATTTTCAAAGAGAATGCCTTTTTGCATTCCACTGCCCTGTTTTTGCATGCAAGTAGTGTTTGATAATTGCGCTTGCATCTTTCTCAGCATCTCATGCAGGACACAACGTTAGACCGCAGCACTCAAGTTAGAAGTTCTTCAACTTTTTCTTAAAAAAAACAAGCCTCTAGAAAATTAGATATAACAGCAGATATGGCCAGTTGACACATCTGTGCCTTTGCTCATATGGACATCTAACTGCTAATAGGGTTTGTGTTTTCAGCAATAGTGTGCACCCTTAATTTACTGAGAAAGAAGGTCAGGGAAAAATATGTAGATGGAGAATCTCCATACAAATACCTTTTGTGCATTTGCAGGCATTTTTGTTTTTTTCTACTTGTTATTTTGCACTTTTTGTTAAAAAAGGTTTATTATTTAATCAACATTATTATTATTTTTTAACACTTCAATTCCAGTATCTAATTATTCTAAAGAGTGAAGTTCATTGTCATTTGAAAGTGTGTTGGCCTTTTTACATTATTATGCCGTTATATTTTGATTATATATTCAGTGGCATAAAATTGCATATTGCAATTATTTCTGGGACAATATATAGCCCAAAAAAAAATTGTTATCGTGACAGGCCTATTTAAGCGTATTCACTTCGTTAGGATGGTGATTTAGCAACTGTTCCCGTGTCAAGTATGTTTCACATTTCTCCTTTAATCTGAAATAAAATGTCATACCGTACGGACCCTCACAACCAGTAGTATAACAAACATATAAGCAAGCTTAATTGTTATATACTATTTGACATGACAATAAAGCAGAAAAGATGTGTGTAGGCTGTCAAAATACTCCCTCAACTTGCTCTTCTTCCGAGAGGACATTTCTCTGAACCCGCCACGAGTGTCACAGAGAAAACGAACGCATGCAATATCTGAGATAAAATTAAATTATTTTGTTTTTCCACTCCAGATATACACTTCAAAATAAAATTTTGAAATTCAACATTAACATGAAGGTAATTTAAGCATAGCCTTTGTAAAAACAAAGCAAAACATTAAATGTGGGGGGAAAAAAAGAAAAAACGTAAACAACTAGTACTCCCAAATCGACAAGCAGCAGCATCGTTTAATCGACTAGCCTCGCACATCCCTAGTTCCAACACAACCACATTAACATACAAATAGGGCTGTCACGATAACCGCAATATAGTAATACCGCAATACTGACAAGAAAACCACAGAGCAAGCAACCGCCACAACCACGATGTTCACGTTTTTCGTTTTTGTTTTTTTTCATAAAAGCTATACCATTCTCGTTTTACACTTCATGCATGTGTATTGAATGTTAAATAAGTTAATGATAACAAGAGTGAAGTTTTTTTTTTCTCCCAACTGGCTTTTTCACTTTTCATATTTAAAGTGAAAAATATGGCCCTTTTTAAAGGAATGTCTCTAAGAAAAGTTAAGCTTCAAATTTACTAAGGAATTAACACCATTACTTCTGTTTGAACACAGGTTAATCAGACAGCCAAGAGAAGTGTGACATCACATGAGATCAGTCATGCAAGCGAAACCATTCTCTCGTATCATCATTTTTGACTCTGCTGGAAGAGGTTCAATTCCAAAGTTTCAAGCCTAATCACATGCATGACAGTTTTCTAATCAAATGCTCCACAAGAGAGTCATTCAGAGTTTAAATGATATTTGGTAAGACATTACAGGACTAATAAATCATAAATCAGCTCATCAGGACATCCAAACATTTAACAGGTTAAGCATAGATGATGCTGACATACCAGTCCCTAAGTCTGGATCTCTCGCCATCTTCCTCCTCATAGTCATCATCCTCCTGTTCTTCATCATCATCAGTGTCTTTATCAGACTCATCGAGGCGGCGACTGCGGCGTTTCCCAGGGGTCTCCCCATCAGATTTCTCCTTTTGCTCCTCTCCGCTGTTTTCTCCTCCAACTCGCGTCTCCTCCTTTTTCTTCTCCTCCTTTAATTTCTCCTGCTTCACAGACTCCCTCATTTCTACTTTCACAGGGGTCACCGTACACCGCCGCCGGCCCTGAGTCGTCACAGACATACAAGATATTTTAGCAAGTTTCTAACAAGAAAGTTGAAGGGAAAAAAATTCTAAATTTAAAAAGGGAAGCTCCCTACACAAAACCAGTTCACCGAATGTCACGTTCTATAATAAGAAAACCTCTGATAATATCCTACATTCTAGATTTGGTATAATCATTTAATTACACTCACGTGAGCAGCACAATAAACACCTTGGTAATAATTGTAGCATAATGAAATGCTTTAATAAATGACAATGCTTACATGTTCAAAATTTTACATTTTAAAAGAATAGTTCAAAAGTTTTAAATACTTCAAAAGTACACAGGTAAGAATGAGGTTTGATAGTTTGTTTATTTTAACAAATAACATTGTAATGAAAACCTCAAAAGTGGTCCATACAAGTCATGTGCTGTATTCTGAGTCCACCAAAGAATAGGTTGAAATTGAAATTTTTCTCAATAAAAGTCTTGCTTGACAGTTAGGGTCAGCATTCACTTTCATTGTATGGAATTAGGCAGCTTGGACAAATTATTAATTTCTCCTTTTGTGTTCCACATAAAGAAGTAATTGTTTTCAAAAGACGAGTGTGAGTTTTTTTTTTTTTTTTTATCTTTGAGAACTATTCCTTTAAATGCAGGATGTTTACCAGTTTAAAAAGCCTAAATAACAGACATGCCCTCAAAATCAATTTAAAGTCAAAGAGGCGGATCAGACAGCCAAGAGAAGTGTATCATCACATGACATCAGGTCATGAAAGCGAAACCATTCTCTAGTATCATCATGTGCATTTCCTCCAACTCATTCAAGGACATAAACACTTTGAATGCAAGTATTATTGCTGTGCAGCTGGCAGGTCATTGAGCATGAAAATCCCACATCCTGAGAGCAGCACAACAGACCGACAGACACTCACCCTGGGCGAGCAGATATCTTTGCGTCCTTTTTCACTCTCAGCATCTGACTCATCAGCGTCTGCCGCAGGTTTGTCCTCGCTGGTTCCAGGCTCCGCTGTAACCTGCTGCATCATCTCGTCTGTGTCTTCACTCTCTTTTTTCACAGCCTTAACGCTCTGTGCTTCCGGCTGGCTGTCTGGCCGCGGCTCGTTGTGGTGCACAGTCCTGAATTGGATCTGAGCCGAGCGGCAGTATTCCTCAAATCCGTACAGGTACCTGAGGTTCAGGTCAAAGGATGAGTTAACGTTATATTTTATCACCAACAAACTTAACTATTAAAAGACACATTCTGGGTTGATGTTCTGAAAAGTCTTGTACATGCATATATATGGGCTACTCCAAATGTATTTAACTCAAGAAGAGGTTAATCAGACAGCCAAGAGTAATGTAACATCACATGACATCAGTCAAGTTAGCGAAACCATTCTCTAGTATCATCATATTTGACCCCATTCTCTTACAACATGCTTTCAATTTTCAAAAAGGGCATTATTTTTTTATCTGGACATTACATGAGTTGACAGATTGAATATTACTTTGTCCTTTCAGGGTTAGTGAGGAATTTATCATACCCGTTTCATACAACTGATATTGGTATACCTTAGGAATGACGTAGTTGCATATCTGAAATGTTTATTTGTGGTACTGCATACTTGCCTGCTAGACATTCATTTGAAAGTTTATTTAATGTAAACATGCTTTTTGTTCATGTGTTTACACTGAAAGATGGGTCAAAAATACAGTGTTGTAATAAGCAGCATGCAACAGATCCAGTCCATAAACATCACGTTGAAAATAACCCAGAATATTTCTTGGAAGAAAAAAAAAAATATATATATATATATATATCATAGAAGTGCAGCAAAAGTCACCTTTGAAAGTGGAAAATTGTCTCCATTTGACAACGCCACAAAAAGAACACTGGCTGCTGAATAAACAAATATAGTCCTGTACAGCAGGGATTGTGAGAGCATGCACTTACTTTTTGTAAGCTGTTTTCACATTGTACGAGGCAGCAGAGTTCAGAACAGGGATGCCAAGATCCATGTAGATCTGTTTCCAAATAGATCCGCTGTCAATCTAAAAAACAAAATAAATCATCTCATTTCACAAGTCTTTTTTGATGACTGAAAGCCCCAATTCTTGCTGCACAGAGTTGGTAGTGTCATGCGCATTTGTCTACCGCACCCAGGGATCAAACAGCTTAGAGAAACATGACATCACTTGAACAAGCACAAACGTTTTCCCAGTTATCACCACTCTAAACTCCCAAATATAATTTTTCAACTCGTTTCAGCTCTCTGAACGCCATAAATTCAATCAGTGGTTACTTTCGCTTCATATTTTTGGCGAAGTCTCACTTCCCACTTGCTGAGTACAATAAACAGATGGTGGGAACACTAAGAACACTCACATTGTCACAGCCTCCGTGAATATGCACCAGTCGGAAGAGCTTGAAGAGGTTGAGATCCTTGTAGCCAAGCACTGGAGGTTTGTTAATTGAAGTCCCTGGGAAAAAAGCAAAGGTGCAGAGAAGCGTTTAACTGAAAATGTGCCCTGCAGAACTGGTCATGAGATTCTATGAAAAAATAAATAAAAATATAATTTGACCTTTTGAAGCCACACACACAAAAGGACATCCATGATATACACTATTTAGCTGTCCTTATGAAAATTGCTAATCCCCATTTAATTTTTTCCCAGTAGTGACTACAACTCAACTGGTGATGTGCAGGCATTACCTCTGTCCTCCATGAACTTGTAAAGCTGCTGTAGAAAGTGGTCCCTTTCCTCTGGGTCTGGCTCATCATCAGGCTGATTAAGAGAAAGAAAGTACAACATATGAATTTGAAGTTTGCCAAGTGTGGAATTATCTTGCCATCTTTTTTAAATCTCAGTTCACATAACCAACAAAAAAGTAGTTTGCTCAGTGCATATCTAATCAATCATTGCCTTAGGGTCAATTACCAATTGTGAGGAATTTAGCAATTCTGATTCTGGTTCCTTAATGACTATTAACAATTATTTTGCTAAATTAAGAGGAACAAATATCGGAGAAAATAAATGCAATTCTTATTTACAGACTTTTAAAGTGTGGCATAAATATATTCAAACATAATTAGTCCAATTTTACTCATTTAGCTTATTTCTTTTTTATAAAATATCACTTATTAGTCTGTTGTGGTGTGTATCTTAAATTACACGTTTGTCATAAGAACAACAAGTCCGTAATTACACCAATTTAAGTCTCACTAGCATTACACAACACCCGTGAAGTTGTCAAGAGTCGGACGTGACTGAAAGAGAGTGAGTCAGATTAATATAATCAACCACTCCTACCGATTCATAAGTGTTTTTGATTTATTGAAAAGAACCAACTCATAGAATTAATTTGTTTCTGAATAGGATTACACTGGCTGCGTACAAGATATTCAAGAACAAGGGCTGGGGATATGGCCAAAAAAAACAACAAAAAAAACAAACAATTTTCATATTGAAGGCTATGAAAACAATATATAGAGAATATAACCATGTATGCTGTATATTATGTGCAAAAAAGGGTTCAAATCACATTACAACATTTACCTTGCAACAACATTACAATCTAAAAACGAAAGTAAGATTTTTATTTAAAAAATTAATCAAAAAATAAATAAATAAATAAATAAAATAGACTAAATGTAAACTGGTAAGAGGAACATGTTCACTCATCTGAGCTTAGTAATTATAATAGCCTAGATTTGTTTACCCAATTGCAAGTCACAATTTCTGCTATAATAAAAATGCACTTGCATGTAGGTTTAAAATTGTAAATATGGCTCATTTAATGTCAATTTCACATCAAATTCTTTAGCAAAATGTACATTTTAGTCAGGCATTCCTATTCTATTGCACTCCATCTTTCCAGCGCTAGTTCACTGAAGTCTGTGAAGTTTAGCCGAGACTCGCTTGCATAAGGCTCCACTCCTGACAGCAAAATAGAAATATTTGCAAGACTTTCTAACATTTACAGATGGAGAATCTACCAGTGAAATATAAGTTGGAGATCTCAGACGCATAAATCCTTTGGTTATTTTACCAATAAATAACTGCAACTTATGTATGTATGAACTTTTACCTAATAATACTATTTATGACAAAATATAAGGTTTATGCATACTGATTTGCAGGCTTTTGTCAGATAAAGTGCAACCAAACTGATGTGTGCTTACAGTGCGTGGCGGCTATGTTGTCTCCGACGGGGGCGGGGCGGACGGGGCACGGCTCGGGTAGACGATATTGCGATAATTTTAAAAGGCGATTATCGATTTTTATTATTATTTTTTTTTACATATCACCCAGCCCTAGTTTAGAGATTAAAGTAAATGCTAGAATATGTTCATCGAATCAAACACGATCAAGCAGCTAAAGTCACAACCGCATTCTATAACTGACCATAGCGGTAACCATAGCGGCAGTATCAAACATGGCGATGTCTGTGAAACCGTGAAGTTTTACAATGATTGACAGCGTATTATTAAACGAGTCCAATCGAGATGCGAGGTCATCCATTAGATATTTAAAATAACCAACAACAGTGTTAAATGCTTTGTAACTGGTTGCAGAGAGTACATTTCAGCCACACATCTCGCACCCACCGCAGATCAAATAAAACTGAATGCTATATGAACACAGCCATATTAAACAAAATATGGGACTGAGAAGTGAATAAAAAAAATAAAATAAATAAAAATAAATCTCTAATAGTCCAAATACTTGCACTGCCGTCTCGTCGTTTTGAGGTAGGAGAGCCCAGGATGTTCTTTTTTTTTTCCCAGATGCACCTGCATAGATGTTGTGCTGTTGTGGTAGGCCTATGTCATTTCAGTTTTACAGAGCACCATTTTATTTGGTCTGTTTAAAAAAAAATAATAATAAAAAAATACCACACTTTAGATCAGACTTTATATATAGAAAGACGCGTCACTCGTATTATTACGAATGAGAGAAAGTGCAACACATAATATGGTGGAATAAGTCCCGCCTTCTAAATAAGAGCCAATCGCCGATTGGTAAAGTCATCGTGTCACTGCAGCTGCCATTAGAAACTCTGGTTTCTATAGGAAGTGTCAGACGCACACTTCCTATAGAGACGTGCACTTAGGACTGTGCATGCGCATTAGCTTGATCCAGCCTGAAAAATGCCGTTTTTGTCATGATTTGAGTGTTGTTGTGAGATTTCATTGGTGACTTCAAATATGAAATTTAATCATTTAAAATGTTCTAATTTTCAAAACATTGAAATTATACAGCACTTAAAAGGACCCCTCGTGTCTTTCCAAACCCTTAAGACTTTCGATCACCTTTGAGTGCCTTAGTCCAAATTTTCTGAAGAGATAGGATCGCTTGGATTTGGACTAAACCACTCAATTCATATGGATTAGTTTTATGGATTTAGCTTTATGAACTTTTTGAAGCAACAAAGTGGTAGTTGTGTGGATTTTCAATGGAGGGACAGAAATCTCTCAGATTTGATTTAAAATATCTTCATTTGCATTTTGAAGATGAACAAATCTTGCAGGTGTGGAACAACATGAGGGTGAGTAAATGACAATTTTTTCATGTTTGGGTGAACTAACCCTTCAAAGACTGAGTCGGCGGCAACCCACTAACAAGTTGATTTTAAAAATATGTAGTTGCACATTCTTAGTCTAAACAGAATCCTAGTTCAGGCTTTCTAAAGACAATTCATTAAAAAGAAAAACAACCCATCATTTCCAACAAATGTTTCCACTTATCTTTTCACATGCTGGCCTTATAATTGTGCAATGTGCCCGACCTTCTCCAGCGAGGAGAGAAGACTCTTTGAGATGAGCTCAGCCCTGCCCACCATCAGAACTGGCACACCTCCACTGTTCCTCAGCCAATCCCGCAGCCTTTTCACAACCAAAGGAACGAGCGGTTGCCATGGGAACATGTCGGAAAACCAAGCAAATGGCCATTTGTCCAAACTCGGAGAGCAGGAAGAATGAGACATTGTTGTCCGAAGCCTGGGGGCTTTCCCACATGCTGAGACCATTCAGTGGGCTTAATCAAGGTGTACGAGAACATGAGATGTAAAGGGCCGATGGAATGTCTTTACAAATCAACATAAATACCAACACTGAGGCTCTCTCAGTCGACATTGGTCTTGAATGCCCTCATATTGCTTCAGTAAGCCTGGTGCCCAGCTCTGGCAGCCCCTTTAATCAGAGCAATCACTGCAAAACTACATGCCAATTACTGAGACCAAGAAACAAGGGTCCAAGCAAGAGCATAAACTAAAATACTGTAAGAGTCAAAAAGGAAAAAATAAATAAATAAAATAACCTCCTCACAATTTTGAGAGACAAGACTGCAATTTTCCAACACCATCCACTTCTGAATATGTCAGCAACACACCAGAATCTTTTCGACATTTGACAAATCACTTTTAAAAGGAAAACTTGTTTCTGGGACAAAACAAAGAATTGGAAATGACAAAGAAATACTGGAGTCTTACTTCCTCTGGTTCTGGCTCCTTCTCCTCCTCCCCTTCGCCCTCTTTGCCTTCACCATCTTCATCAACATCATCTTCATCACTGCTGGAAGATTCAAGAATCTCGCTCAAGTCCACTTTCCAGGTTCCAGGGACGTGTCTGGCCTTTAGAAAGAGCTGTGCTGCTTCAAACCCTGGTAACAGAGAAAATAAAGACACAAGAAAGAGTGCATGAGACCAGACTGTGACCTGGAAACAGTCAAGTCAATACAGGTCAGCTGATCTTGGGTCTTGTACCTTTCTTGAGAGAGTACTCAGGTTTGGAGAGGGTGTCAATGCTTACTTCCTGAACATCTTTGCGTGCCACAGTGTGACTGCAGAACAAAAACAGTGATAAATCAGAAAGAGAACAACAACAACAACATGAACATGTTTCTGTTTCTTCCTCTATTAAAGAAAATTTATAGGCACATTAAAAAGCAAAACATCTGCATTAAAAATCCTATGAAACTGTTTAACAAGCAAAGCCATCAAACATGAAATAAAGGCTACAAAGTTCATTTGGACTTCATGGGGTTTGTAAATGTCAAAGCTACTTTTCAATGCTACTCACAATTTGGAATCAGCAAATGATCTCACTAAACATTGGTCCTTTTTGACAGTTAGGTCATCATTGCAGCTTGGAGATATCACCTTTAAAGAGGAAGAAAATATTAAAGATTTTCAAGTGAAAACAGCAAGTCTTTACCTGTACAGAAGTACTGCAATCATTCATCTTAATATTAGAACTGCGAGTCTTCAGAGTCTTCAGTATTCATTGACACATTGAATCAGAAAGATCTTAATCCTTTCCCCACCAGCATTTTATTTGTTAAAGTAGCCAGTCAGCACGCTTGTCAAAGATCGGTTTCAGAACGATGATCAAAACAGGCAGAGTATATTGAGTCCATCAACACCCCCAAAGCTGGCAATCATATACCTCTTCCTGGGTTCCACATTTCATTCGGTAACATTATGCACTTTTGATTTGATATGCTGTTTAATGTTTGATGATTGTGTTAGCTTACATGTGCATAAGCAATGCTTCGATTGCTCGTTTCTGCTTCTTCACTTTTTCTTTTTTTTTTTTGATCCAGAGATTCTGTACTATTTTAGATGCATAATAGTGCCTCCTACCGTATAACAGTGAAAAAATGGATTGCCGGGAAATTCCGGCAAATAGTTAATAAAATCATATAGTTTGCAATAACTTCTTTAAAGTGCAATTCATAACCTTTGCAACCACCAAAACAAACTGCAACAAGTACTTTCCAACAGCAGCAATACAACATCTCCAGACTCTTAAACTCTTCTTTAAATATATTCTCATCTTTTTTCAAACATTTTTTTTTTTTTCAGAGCACAGACTTTTCTATACAACAGTTTCAAACACTTTAACATCATCAGCAAACAACTTTCAGTCTGTTCCCCATACAAATCAATCAGATGAGTTCAGAAGACCACTCTCACAAGTCATAGAGACTATATTTATACTAATTTGTTGGTCCGGCTACACTTTATTTTAAGGTAACATAGTTACATTGTACTTACTCCAGTAATTACAGAGTAATATTAATTAACTACATGTACTTACTATAGGAGTTACGGTTTAGAATTAGTTACTTGTAATTATGCATAATTTACTGTTATTACTATAGTAAGTACATGTAGTAATGTGTAACAATGTCACCTTAAAATAAAGTGATGTTGTATGGAGAAGGGTATGAAGATTTTGCAAATATTCTTTTTGTTCCAAGGAAAGAAAAAAAACAAAAAAACAGCAGCGTTCAGGCTTGAAGACAAGTACATAATGACAATTTTCAGAAATGTAGTTATTCCATGCCTGACAGTAGCTATGTTTCCACCCAAAGTAGCAAATATAACTTATGCGGAAAATTGGAATGTCGCATAAAACATTTGCGAATAAAGCAGCATTTCCATCCAGCGAGACGAAGAGAACAACATCGATACTTCCTAATAAACTAGCACCAAATATCACTAAGAAAAATGTAAATTTTTCAGATGAAAAAAATGTGCATAAAAATAGCTGGATGGAAACATAGCTAGTCTCTCTAGCTTGTTTTAAAATACAAAAGTTAAAAGGAGGTTTGTAAATGAATCAATGACTCACCAAGACGTAGTGGCAGGAATCACTATCGGACCCACTCTGAATACAGGCCACTTTCCCCAAAAGGTCATCATTAAGTCTTCTCCTATCATCGTCATCATCTTCACTCGATGAAGACTCCTTCTCATCTTCTGCACTGCATTTCATCAAACAGAGCACTAATGTTTGAAACATGCTCCCTTTTTGCATTAAAACACTGATCAGAAAACTGTATTTATGCATGTACGAAAATAAATAAAAAAAGAAACTGACTGAGGATGTTGTGCTTTCCTTAATTAAATTAAGCATGTTTGTTTTTTGTTAGGATCCAAGTGTAACAAATTGAGGGCACACACACACACACACAAAAAAAAGTGTACTATAACAAACTCATATGAATTTAGCCATTGCACTTATACATCAGAGGTAATTTACATAGAGAAGTCTTAAAGGTACATTAGCACCAGCCTGATTAATATATATATATAAAAAAACATTTAAAGAAAGAAAGTGGGAAAATTATCATATAAAACTAGTTTAGTACTGTTTTGGGTGAAAGAAGCTATGATGTTGACTTGTAAACTGTTAGGAATATGACCAATTAAAGAATTATCTTGATTTACACTTCATACATATAGATAGCACAAAGAGGAAAGGACTGCAAATACTCACACTGCCTGAGAAGACCTTCTACCCCGATTTGTCTTCTTTCCAATGACTGGAGTGCCAAAGTGCTCTGGGTTAGTAAGGGGTAGTTGGTCCAAA
>RJVU01059333.1:5227335-5273428 GCA_003731715.1 Anabarilius grahami | reverse complement strand
TATATATATATATATATATATATATATATTATATTATATAGCCAACCTCAACTACTTGATTGTTTACATCATTGCAAAATGTAAACTATATTATTAAATTGCAACTATACAGAATGAAGATATTATAAACATTATGATTTGCTGTAAAGCTGCTGTGAAAATGTGAATTGTGAAAAGTGCTATACAAATAAAATTGATGAATACATACTTATATCAGACAGATTAAACGTACCTTAACTTTCACCATGCGTTTAACGGTCTTGATTTTTGCCTCGCAGAAGGCACCGCGGTACTTCGCGCTCACATCCGTCCCCACAGTCAGGTAGGCAGGTTCATCTGCTACCTGTGAACAGTAAATATTATTAAGGTGCATAGACATATTCATACCAACACTTACTCTCAGCATGGTTACAGTTATGAAAAGCCTGAGCAAAACATTTAAGAAGACTTTAAGCAGCATTGAGTTATTTAAGAAGTACTTTAAAAACAGCACTTGAGTGTTATGAAAAGTACTATTTTGGTTACAGTCTGACTACCTCAAACATTGAACAACTGAGCTTCTCTGATAATCCCTGATCACTTATTCTACAAAAACCCCCATCCATATGTGATTGAAGTGTTTTGTTCCAGGCTTCATTTAGGGAGGCGTCGCCTAACAGAACTGCAGAGACTCACCTTCATCTTGATGGCTATTTGAGGGAGTCCAGCTCGATTGGTTTTGACTGCTGAAACAGAACAACACACACGCAGAAAGAAACAGTCACGATCTGGCGCCATGTGCTCAAAAACGTGTCATATGTATGTGTGTGAAGAATCTGACAGCACAACACAAACACACAGAACAGAGAAAATGCTAAAGCAGCTAACGCAGCTAGCCACTTCTCGTTTCGAAAGGATCAAATAAACAAGACCAACCCATCAAAACAAAGCCTTAACTGCCTCACCGTGACTTTACCTCCAATCTGAGCCACTTACGATGTCTTGATGATGTAAAAACAAAGCACGGAGTCACTGAAGGAAAACATAACCCCTTCAAACCCTGCGTGTTTCCTTCCCGCTTCACTCACTGTGTGTGTGTGTGTGTGTGAGAGAGTGTGTGTGTCACGTCGCCATCATAGCTCACACACCGTCCTGCACCATGTCAGCCCCTCCACCATCCACTAAGCCCCGATTTCCCTCGCTTAACACTGTATTTACCGAACTATCCGAGTTCGAAGAACGTCAAACTGACAGTTATAACGGTTATTGACGCCTGTCAATCAAATTGTGACGGTTGGGCTAAATATAGTAGAGCTGTTATGGCGATTTAAATAGTTCTTCGGTTAGTTCCGCAACAATATGTGAGGCGACTTTTCCTTTCAGACTGAGTTACAAGTTTTTGAATATAAAGTGGTCGACTGTGAGAGGTTAGTTTAAGTAAAAGTCGTCGGGTAAAACCTGTGAGAAAACAAACCGACTAACGTTAGATGTGACTCTGCTCTGCCATTCAATTTTTTTCTCTTCGTCGCCTAAATACCTTCGCTGGAAACCACGGGAAAACGGCAAATATGACTGGATTACTTTCAGACTAGCGGGTTTAAATGAGACATATGTGAATATACGGGTCTAATGACGCGAAATCGGTGTTTGAATGTTGTGTGGAAATATATATGTGTACTTACATGCTCCTATATGACTGCTTCAGCTCAGCATTCGACTAGGTTGCAAAGGCATAGGCGAAATAACAAGCTGTTGAGCTGAGGTTGTGTTTCTCGGATCCCTATTGGCTGCCGGGGCCACTGTGGGCAAATTCAGAGCATTGCGATTGGCTGACTGCTCAGCAAAATTCTATTTGCTAGACTGAAGCGCGAAAGCTGATTGCGGAGTACGAAAGCGGCGCTGGGAATAGCGCTTTCTCATTGGTGTTCTTTGAGTCGCACTCTTTGCGAATACAACAAATCCATCCTGGTCTCCGATTGGCTACACGTTTCCTGTTCTGCGTTGTCCACGGTTCTGATTGATCGAATCGACTCAGACGCGTCCCGTCTGCGAAGCCCATTGGCTGGAAGGATGTATGGGAACGGAGCTTCATTTCAAGAGGGAAAGCCTCAGCTCAGTCTGCGCATGTCGAAGCGAAGAGAACATTCGCCATTTTGTACCCAACGTAATTATTTTCGCATTCTGGACTCGGAGCCCGTGTGATTTCGCGGTGAGCCTCGTGACTGTTTTTTGCCTGCTTTTCTAGTCAGATCGAATAACTTCAGCATCGATATAACTTAAATTTGTTCTTTATGTGATTTGTATTACAAAGATTTTACCAATAAACAGTTTAAATGCGGTCGTGTAGAAAAGGTCAATTGAAGGCAACGGTAATGGCGTCTTTATGTCGTTGCTGTAGAGAGCGTCTGGCGTCATCGGCTTGGTGACCACGTGACCGGAACAGAGCGTCACAGTAAGCATGTGTGTGTCACGTTAAATACTTTTTCAGTGACACCTGGGTGTATTAGATGGTCACTGAAATGCTTATTTTACTCAGACATGATTCAGAATCAGAAATGCGATTGAATAGCGTGTTTTGATTGGGTGTTTTAAGGATTAAAATGTGTTTATGATGGATATTAAGGGCTGTTTGATTCAGTGTTGGTATACATCAGCGACTGGACCAGTTGAATCTTCTGTTTATGGTGTTATTAAGTGGTGTTTTAATGTATAAACAGGGTCAGAAAATAACCTGTGTTTATGCAATGTTTAAATATTTGTATACTATATCTGTGTATTGTGTTTTAATCAATAAATCTGTCAGTTTGCCTATACATTAATCATCTTGTAAATTAATATGTAAGCTCAGACACATAATGAATGTTTGGGGCAGTTTCTAAAGCAGCATTCAAACTCAACTTTCCACATAAGAGATAATCAGCAACACAGAGCTAAAAATAAAGGTCAAGGCTTTGCCAAGAAAATGACACAAAGCTCCTACAACAATTGTCTATGCACTGCTAGTCTAAAGTTTGAATACATTTTTATTTTTCATAAGCTTTGATCAAAAAAGGCTTCTACTTAAATACCTGAAATTAGTTTTGTAAACACCTTGAGAGCCAATTAATGTATTTAACTGTTACTGCATGATTCTCATCCCTTAATTTCTGTAATTTCATCATTTTGATGGCTTTACTATTATTCTAAAATGTGGAAATTAGTAATAATAATGAATAAGCAGGTGTGTCCAAACTCTTGACTGTTAGTGTACATCAGTGTTAAATATAATTACCCTCAGAACAGTTATGGAAAGTATGTTCCTTAAAGTTAAAGACTTAATCTCACTTTTTAAAAAACCTCTAACACAATAACATGCATGCATGCTTGCGTTACAATGTCATGGATGGCAATTTTAAAAAGTGAATGATATAAATGTACTGGGTTTGCTTCAAGCTCCATATGCTGGTGGCTGGCACAACTAAGCTAATCATTGGCTCAGGGTCAAGTCCTTGCAGCGTATTGCAGATGAAGTGTTTATTTACACCCGAATGCATAATGTATTTAGTGCCTTATGTCCAACCTAGTAATATACAAATTCTCTAGACAGGATGTGCATAAATATCAATTAGTGATGCCACAAGTTTTCTGAAAGAGAAGGTGGATCCTTTGATCTTAAGCTTTCTGACAAACTAATGAATGGTTATGACAATTTAGGAGTCTGAATCAGAGCTTCATTCAGTTTTCTAAATCGAATTTATTGTTAAGTTTGAAACCCGCAAAAAGGAAAACATAGGACTAAATTAGTCCATTAGAAAACATAAAAAACATTTTATTGTCTGCAGTCAAGCTAAGAGTTGCCAGAATGTCTGAAACATGGTATACAGTCAGTGAAGTGGAAAAACAGAGGTTTGCAACACTGTTTACATGTTGTCCTCATCCGAGTCATCTTCCTCCTCCAGGGATTCCTGTCAGGACAGAAATGTGACAATAAGCCAATGCTGAAGAGAGCTTTTGTTATGACTATTACCAGAGGAACAGTTACTCACTTTAGCGTATTTCTCCGCCTCCTCTTTGATGTCTTTCGGGACAAGCTCGTGCCTTCCTTTTGTGACTAATAAAAGGGACAAAGATATATATAAATAAAACAATTCCTCTTTTCTACTGTAGATACACCATCAAAATCAGGGATAAAAAAACCTCAAAAACATATGTTGAATCACACATCATTACACAAATAGCTGCAAGGTACAAAGTGTTAAAGCGTTAGTTCACCAAGAAATGAAATTGTCATTAATTACTCACACTCATGTCGTTCCAAACTCACGAGACCTTCGTTAATCTTCTTTTTGATGATATCGGGAGAGCTTTCTGTCCCTCCATAGACAGCCTACGCAACTAACTTTGATGCTTCAAAAAGAGATTGTAAAACTAATCCATATGAATTGAGCAGTTTAGTCCAAATTTTCTGAAGAGACTCGATTGCTTTATATGATGAACAGATTGAATTTAGGCTTTTATTCACATGTAAACATTCATCCACGCACACATGGTAAACAGAAGCTCAAGCATGTTGCGTGCGAGAACCAATGAGGTTCATTCTCGTGTGTTACGCTGCATGTTTGAGCTTCTGCAAGAGGTTTGTTCTCGCACGTCAATCAAGTTCGCTTGAGCTTCTGTTCATGTTCGCTGATCAATGCTTCATAAAAAGTGATCGAGTCTGTTCAGAAAATTTGGACTAAACCACTCAATATGGATTAGTTTTCTCTTTATGAAAGTTTCGTCAAAGTTTAAATTGCGTAGCTGTCAACAGAGGGGCAGAAAGCGCTCAGATTTCATCAAAAATATCTTAATTTGTGTTCCAAAGATGAACGAAAGTCTTGCGCATTTTGAATGACATGAGCGTGAGTAATTAATGAAAATGTTCATTTTTGGGTGAACTAACCCTTTAAGTATTACAATAAACAACATTATTATCATATTATAATAAGTTATAATAAATTTTTAAATTTAATTTATAAAATTTACAATAAAACATTAAAAATGGACAGAAAAAAAACCGAATATATAACAAAACAATGAATGGGGTTTTATAAGAAATGCAGCACTAAACAAATGCAGTAGAGGAAAACTGAAAGGAAGTTTTAAGTATTACAAATATTTGAAGTATTACAAATATTTTTAAAGGTTGCGTTTACAATGCTAGCCTTAATGCACAGATCTGATCTTTTGACCATATTTTTCATCCTGTCTGTTTACATTCACTTTAGACATGACTGGTATTGGATATCTGTGTTTAATCCCTACCCAAAAATAATTCTGTTGGTGATCGCTTTACTATGCGACATGGTTGATTCTCAGGGTTTAAATGGCCGTTCTAAACTTATTTTATAAATTTACGTCGGGTGGCTATGATTATTTACCAGCATGGATAAGTTAAAAACTGTTATGGATGTTTGAAGTGCAAAATCCGACTGAACGGATATAGACCAGAAAATAACAGTAATTTCCATTTGTTATTTTGGTAGCGCCAGTAAGATTTCATTTATTTGAAGGAATTAACGAGCGAGAGAGAGATTGTGAATGTGAATTACCTGCATGCGTCTGTAGTGAAGCTTGTTATTTCATTTACAAAAACAGCGAAGAAATATAATGTAGCTTTCAGTAGTGAAGCTGATTTTAAAAATTAATGGCGCAGAGTCTGAAAACCAATTCCTATGCACCTGAATGTTTCTGTTTGCACAATTTCTGAACTATAAAGTTTCCACCTCTGTAAAAAAAAAAAAGTTTCAGCGTGAGCGCATACAGGCACGTCTGCTTCATAATACAACATTAAATAGCTATCTTTGTGGAAAAACATGTCGCCCTCGCCTTGTGGTGGCTTGGAATTCCAAGGGGAATCGGATATACGCGTTAAGATGTAGGTCAGATATCGCATATGTATCTGATTTAAAACCATTTGGAAGTGGCTAAGAACGGATGCAAAAAACGGATCTCATGCAGATTTTTGTTTTTACGTGTGCAACAAATTCCAATCTGTGTCAGACATGTAATTTACACAGTTTTGTGCAAGTGTAAATGGAGCCTAAGTTAAATTAACGATAGGTTAGAATTAGAATATAAAAGCCTGTCATTACCTTCTCCAACCCAGCTAAGCTCGAGCTCAAAGGATTTGTCTTTCACCTCATCATGAACAATATAGATACTGAGAAGAGATGACAAAAAACACACAAACAAATAGTTATACAATGTATAAATATAAAATGTTTAATTAGATATGGCATGCTATAAAAGTTTTATTCAGGGCTCCCACAATCATGGACAACTTAGAAACATCATTGATTTTTTATTTTATTTTCAGGTTTGGAGAAGTCACAGAAGTTAATTTCTATTGTGTATTGTTTATGCTCTGCTCTAAATTATAAACATACTAGTCAGAATTGTTTTTGAGTGCAATCTCAAGATGATTTAAGACTTGAAAAGTGCTTATGCAGTAACCCATCAATGCTAGTGAAGAGTCATGTAAAAGTCATTCAAATTGATTGGTCAAAATGAGTGGGAACCCTGTTCATTAGTAGCCAACATTATTGTAAACTCAGCAACCTAAGAGATAAGAACAAAATTCAGCTGAGCTAGACCTTTAAAAGCTCAAGCACAAAACTCAATACTAGTAGTTCGACTGGTTTGGTTGGTATATGGTTTGTTTTCATGGACCTCTACTGCTCTCTTGTGTTGATTATAAATGATGCATTCGATTTTGAGGTCTTCTCCATTTTAAGTTAGAAATAAAACGCACTCACATTTTTGCCACTTCCTTCACCAGTTCTCTGCAGGTCATATCTTTCATCTGAAACCAAATTAATTACAGGATTTAACATTTACGAACTTAATCACATTAATCTGTTGACAAACACTGCTACAGGAATCTAGTGTTGTAATTGTTTTGTAACTCTTCTGAAGGCATAACGCTGTTACTTCTTTAAGACTGTTTTATATGATGTGGTCCCTGCAGTACTGAAAGTAGCTGACTCTTGTTTGAACATGTTCCAAAGAAAGACTGCCAAACATGCTTCCACTAAACATCACAGCTGTATTGTTAGGAGTAAAGGTCTGAATGAGTGTATGCTAAAAATGAAAGACAATAAGATGGCAATAAAATTCTGTCATTTCCTTTCGTTAACTCTACAATAAGTAAATCCACTTCGCAAGCTAATTACTCTTTGACAGCGAAACCATAGAAATGTACAGAACTACTCCAAAAACGTAAGTTCAAACACAATATATTAAAAAGATGGCCGTGCGCTTGTTTCTTTGGCGCATAAGGTCTATATAATAAATACCACCTACCTGTAGTTTCTCAATTTCTGTCTTGGCAGCTTGCTTGGCTTTTCCAATAGCACAGCCCCAGTAACCCTAACAAACACACATCGAACATTAATGACAAAGGGAAATACATGTACATGAGGTTCAGGTTAATGAAAATGAACAATCTGCACTTTTTATTGCATTACTGAAGGATTTCACATGTATGCTGGACACTTTTTGGCTGCTTTTCCATCACTGGCACTCCAACTTGACCATGAAGGTAACATTGTAGTTCTGTTCCATTTGCACTAACATTTGGCTGCAGAACTAGTTTCAGATATAAGCAGAAGCCTTTAAAATCAAAAGGTTTTGAAATCATGAGGAAACAAATCTAGTAAAGGCCCTGTCCTAAATGGCACAATTCATGTGCACTTGCGGTCTTGTAGACATAGAATGGCCACCGTGTGGCATGTCCACAAGACCGTAGGGCAAGAGTCGCCAAGCTCGGGCCGCTGTCCTGCAAAGTTTAGCTCCAACCCCAATTAAACACACTTGAACCAGCTGAACCACAAGGTCTCACTAGGCATACAAGAATCTTTCAAGCAGGTGTGTTGAAGCTAAACTCTGCAGGACAGCGACCCTCCAGGACCGAGTTTGGAGACCTCTGCCGTAGGGTGTCCCATTTGTCATTGTAGGTTCCAGAAGGGTGCTCGTGAGCACTTTTGCTGAGCCTGCACTGAAGCGAGCTCTGCAGCAAAACTCTCCCCGACAGTCAAAGTGGCATTACGTCATGAAAGTGTGGACTTGGAGGAACATCTCAAGGGCTTAAGAGTTCCATTTGAGACAGGGCCAAAGTGTGTCAAAGATGGTAGTGTACATTACATGAATAGTTCTCCCAAAAATTTAAATTCTGTCATTTACTCACCCTCATGTCATTTCAAATGACAGATCTTCATTTGTGTTTATCCGAAGATGAATGAAAGTCTTACGGGTTTGGAGCCACATGAGGGTGAGTAATTAATGACAGAATTTTCATTTTTGGTTGAACTAACCCTTTAAAGCAGGCATGGGCAACTTCGGTCCTGGAGGGCCACTGTCCTGCAGAGTTTAGCTCCAACCCTAATCAAACACACCTGAACAATCTAATCAGCGTTTTAGGATTACTAGAAAGCTACAGGCAGGTGAGTTTAATCATGGTTGGAGCTAAACCATGCAGGACAGTGGCCCTTCAGGACCGAAGTTGCTCATCCCTGCTTTAAAGTATTGATTGATAGAGATAATTTATGCAAAGAGATCTCTTACGTATGAAATCCCAGAAGGGTCGACCATGTAGAGCTGTGGACCATCATCTTCATCATACGATCCCAGAATGAAACTGACACAAGAAACAAGTTCAAAAACATGTCATACACTCTAATAAAAAATATATATTAAAAAAAAAAGCTCTTACAAGTTACAATATCTTGCATTTTCGAAACTTTACAGAAGACCTACCTGCATCCAAAAGGTCTCACAGCACTGTATAATGTGTAAGCATGGACATACATGGCCACTCTGTCCGCAAGATGCTGTTTGGATAATGAGGAAAGTAGTAGTGCATCAATGATCAGCATATCATTTCAAAATTCAATCTGTTGTTTATCAAAGAATTTCAAGTTTATTGCTAGTTTATTGCATCATCATCAAATCATCTTCATTGAACATGGATTGAATCCATTTAACATTCAACAGGCCAACATAAATACATAAAAACAACAAAGATGCATGTGAAATAAACAGAGCTTTTCGGGTAGGACTAACCGTAGTTTTCAGGAACAGAAATAAAGTAATCAAATGTAAAATATATTGTTCATTGTACAAATTAAATATACATTAATCCTTATTAAGATACAAGAGTTTTTAGTCAAGAGTAGCGAGCGATTTTTTTTGTCTTTTGTTGTTTGATTAACATTAAAGCAGAGACAGCAGCAGGAATATTAGGCTGCACGGATCCAATATACTGGTACACAAGTGATTTATTTCTCAACTGTTTACGTTCATTTAAGACATAACTGAATTCATGCTGAACTCAATTCAGTATTTGTGTATTGTTTAAACGGCTTTCCAGGAGGGTGCTTTGGATGTGTGCGCACACAAAACTTCTCACACAGTGAATAGAATTGAGTTCTCTTTTAGATCTTCTTGCGCTTGAATATTTAAATTTGAAAGGCTTAAAAACAAGTGCAAAGGATAAACTTTCGCGAAAATGCAGAACTGGCCTGATCGGGACAGTGACAGTTCCATCAATTGTCTCTCAAGCATCGTTCATGCTTGCACCGGGCAGTCTTTATTGTCGAGCCCTCCAGTATTTTGTACAGATTTCATTTTGTTTTAGCAAGCATTTAATTATTTTACCCAGAGATAAATGTTGGATTATGCAACAGACATTAGACAACAGTCATTGCCTTCAAGCGGTTAATTAATAAACCATTGGTTTGTTATATCAGCCTTTCGTGCTACAGCCGAAATGCTGATGGCTTTAAATTGATCAAAAAACGGCCGATAAATATCTGCGATCTCTAACAATGTTAATTTTGGGGTGATCTATTGCTTTACTCTCTCTCTTACCTTCAGTGGGATGTCATGGCCATAATTGGAGCGGAAGTTTGAGGCCTCTTCTCTGGCCACCTCTGAGAGAGATCGTGCATCTGCTAAAAGACCAGCCACAGCCTAGAAGACATACAGACAGGGATTCATATATGTGTAGAGATTTCACACGTTTAAAAAAAAATATATATATTATTTTTATTCTGTAAGGATGCATTAAAATGATCAAAAGTGACTGTTTGTTTGTTAATAATGCCTTCTGTGGCTATTTTCATGGCGAGGGAAATTTATGGTTATAAGCTGTTTACAATTATTTTTGCTAAAAACTCAAACTATATTTGGTTTAACTTTGTTAAAAACTTCTTCAAAAGAGTTCACTAAATTAAAAAAAAAACAAAAAACGTTTTTCACAGGGTTAAAACCAGCACAATCTAATGAAACATGCTTCAATGATAAAGAGTTTTGACAGAAATAACATTTTGGTGGATTTTCTGCTAGTATTAAAAACTTGTATGTCATCCTGGAATGGCCTATTCTGCAACGGGTAAAAACAATCTGGTCCCATCGGTTTGAGATTTGATCCAACATTGGGGCTGGCTGATTTCATGAAGTTTGTTCACAGTATATAAATCACATTGTGTTTGCCATTTGTTATTAACATAGAAATGAATTATTGGTTTAAGATCCATAGGAGGTTCAAAAATGACAGTAAAGACATTTATAACGTTACCAATGATTTCTACTAAAAGAATCCTGAAAATAATAATTATAAGAATTTGTATAATAATAATAATAATAAAAAAGAAGAAGAAGAAGAAATGTTCTTGAGCAGCAAATCAGCATATTAGAATGATTTCTGAAGGATCATGTGACACTGAAGACTGGAGTAATGATGCTGAAAATTCAGCTTTACAATCACAGTAATAAATTACATTTTAATTTTCAAATAGAAAACGGTTATTTTAAATTGTATCAATTTTATCAAATAAATTCAGCCTTGCTGACCATCAGAGACTTCTTTTTTTTAAATAAATAAAATAAAAATCTTAATTATTTCAAAATTTTGACCACCAGTGTATAAGTTTACATTTGCACAATGTCTAAATAATCACCTAGATATAATTGCTTTTAAAGTACAATAAAGGAACCTAAGGAATTTAAACATAATCCAAGTATGTAAGCTCAAATATTTTACAGGACCTGATAAAAGAAGCTACTAAAGATAAATTACTGAACTTTATGAGAATCTGTTTAACAAACTTGCTCAATGCTCTCACCATTCCAACGTGCCGATCAATATTGAAGATGCGCTTATTGGAGCCCTCCTCATACAACTTGGACAGCACCAACTTCTCTACGCCAAACACGACTCCATCTTTGCAGCGGATGCCAATTGCTGTGCTGATGAATGATATAGAGGGTTTTTTTTGTACAAATTATTTAATTAATTTTCTTAATAAGAACTTCCTAAAAATAGACATCAAATTCAAAACACACAAATTATAGGTGATACCATCACATTAAAAGCCTTTCAGAGCAGCATATTAACATGTTTCTTGCTTAAAATATTTAATGTGTTATAGTGGTTAACTAATTACCTGCTATTTTCTACGGCCTTCATGGCATATTCGACCTGAAATACCCTTCCATCAGGTGAGAAGGTGGAGGCGGATAAATCATACTGGATGGGGAAGAAGAGAACTGCTGTCAAAATGCTTGTGTTCATTTAATTTAATACATAAACAATTCAAATCGTGTTTAATCATTGCAACAACCCTGGGTATCAATAATGAGGCTAAATAAATGTTTCAAAGCAGTTTTCGTAGTGCACACCAAATTTACTTTCACTTTGCCTCAGTGACTTTTCATTTGAACAGCCATCATTCATTGTTAGCGAGCAGTGACTCAGCAGGTGCAAAATAGTGCAGAAAACACACAACTTAACCATGTAAATGAAAATAACTTATGCTACTTAAGTATTAAAAATACTTTATTAACTTTAATTGGGTTGGAGCAGAATAAAACACACTAATACAGATCCTGCACACTAGCAGTAGCTTATTAGCTTCAGAATGACACAGATATACACGCATTCTGTATAAATCGATATTTCGGGATCACATCGCATTCAAACACTGTGATACATTTTGTATTTCTGAATCCACTCACCCCGGTCCCAATGGAGCTCATTTTAACTGACTGTGGACTATAACTATAAACGTAAGTAAATGTTCAGCATTAGCAGCCGCAGACACTACAGCGCTTCGGCTCTCCCTCTGCCACCTGCGATCAAGGAGCTCTGTGATTGGACACAGTATCGACCAATCAGATCCTCTCGAAGGGCTATAGGCGCAGTCTTTCAAAATAAAAGTGGGATACTAAAAAATAAAATATATATATTTTTTTGAGATGTGAAGAACAGCGTCTTTAGAGCTTTTGAAATATCTTTAAATTTTAAAATTGTAATTATATTTTTCGAATTATATAATTTCAAAATAAACATGAGAAACATATCAGAAAAGATAGGCTATTACCATGAAAACAAAATACGAGTAGGCTACACAAAATAACATTAAGCTATTTCACATACATAATGTGGATGCATCTTTTTCACACATATACACAATCTACATAAAGATTTTAATGTAAGGATAATTTGTAAATATTTGTATCTTGTAGTGGGCTTCAAATAAATCTTAGCAGTTGGTTTGCATCCAAACTAAGACATCCAAAAGTCTGATACCACTAATGAAATTCTTCTATTTAGCATTATCCATTGTTTTCTTATTACAAATGATCAGCATAACAATTCAATTAATGTTCAATTTATATGAGTCTCTTAGTAGCCTATTTGGCATGTCTCCATTTGCTTTAATGACAGCAGCACTCAATTTATTTTACACTAAAACTTACTTACTACTTTATTTACTTTTTAAACCCTTAAAACTTCATAATTAACTTGTTTTTGTACTTCTGCTTCAAAATATTCTGAAATATACTTCTATACAGTTATAAACATTCATGAATTAGGCACAAGCAAACCAAGGGTGTTGCTTTGTCCTCAACCGTGCCAAAATATCCCAATTAAAACGTCCATAAAATAATCAGAAATACACAAGAGCACGATAAATGGAATGTAATATTTTATTACACAGGCTACAAATCCAAAGAAGTCATTCAAAAATGACTCTTTTCCCTTCAGAACAGCTGTTGCTGACAGACTACACATGACCAAGACAAAAGAAGGAAAGAGAAAAAGGCATTTCATTACAACTCATTTCCAGTTGATGCAGCACAACACTCAATACTCCTACCACCATTTCATAATGAACAATTCCAATGCTACAATTGCTTCAGACCCTTATTATCGACACACGAATCACATTCACAACAAAAGTATCCATTCCATTGTTATTTTTCACACTAAAGATTCTTCAAATCTACTGGACCATCAGTTGGTCAGTATGTTAAAGGCTCAGACCAGAATCACACCAGCTGCTCTCTGTCACAGCTAAATTGGTTCTAACTCAAGTGTTGTGGATCATAGACATCCAGGCTACTGTAATCCCTGAGACTTATTTCATATATCAGCTGGCGAGCGTCTCAATGCACACACCCTGACATCTCTCATAGGGTGGGACATCTTTCACATCAGTCTCATGTCTGATACCGGGTTACACTAGCATAGACAAGCACTCTCATGCGCCATCACGTAAATAAACACAGGTATACAATATAGGCCTAATCATGATGGACATCAGTTAAGCTGGATATTTTCATAGGCACAGGAGGTAGGTAATAATTTGCACTCAGGGTGACTGATGGAAGATGTGACTGAAAGTAAGCCAGGGCCTTAGATATTTCTGAATCTGTTAAAAGAGACACCCACAACTATGATTACGGCAAAGTTCTTCAAATCCCCCTTCTGAAAATACATACAAGTTATTAGTTTTTTGCACATTCATAAGGAAATAAGTGGTTTTGGCTACTATATCCATTCCAAGATTTGATAAAACACAACTCAAGCATAACTAAAGTATTCAGGTGAAAATAAAATAGAATTAAATAAAATAATTTTCCTTTAAGACTTGCTTTATGATGTTTTTTTCATGACAATTAACCACAATGTCCTTGCAAATTTGTATTACCACAACATGGTATGTATAGATGTTTTACTTTTATTTGTAATTCCAATTATTCTCAATTGTAATTACTGTAATCCATTTCTTTCTTTTAATTTTGGGGTGAAGTACGACACGTTCTTGAAAGTTTTTATGAAATACATGCACCCACAGAATCATGATCGGCTAAAATGACCATCCTTAAAAACTTTCCCTTCCTTAGAGTTAAAAAAAATCAAGCCATGTTCCTTCAATTCAAAGGAACATGTGTTTTAATTGTGTTGTAAATTTGGCTAAAGACATTGTGTTGTAAATTAGAGAGGAAAATTGACTTGTTTCAATGTTTAGGATGTGTAACTGCTCAATCTCTTGTTAAAGTGGAATATAATAATGCTATGGAATGCAAAAAAATACAGTCATGCGCTTTAAATAGGTGAAGCATAAATAATGTATGACAAATGAAGATACACTTCAGTCATGCTAAATTCTTCTGTGTTTCCACTTGACATTATTGTGCATTTGCATTGATTAATTTCAGTCATAAAATAAAGAGCTCTGGGCGCTTAAAGATTCTTCTGCATATTTTTTCAAGATTACTGGCCCCTGCTGGGTTAATGTGCATGAAGTGAATGATTACGAAGCCATTTTAAGACACAAAAAGGTTCTGGATAAGAGTAGATATTTTAAATTAGAAAAAAAAATAAAATTTTTTACTGAAGACAAATAACCTACAGGTGGGATAACTACGTGAATCTTACAATAAAGTGTCCAGATTATATTTCACACAAAAATCAAAAGTAAAAAAAAATGAGAAATTAGATTTTGCATAAAGAAATTGTTTTTAAAGACCATCAAGACATTATTTTCATGACAATTAAGCAGATTTTCATTTATGCAATGCATCCATTACACTATTTTTTTGTGGTTTTCATTAGTATTTTTTAATATAGTACAACAGAAAATACTGTAGTACAATTTAAATTTAAATCAGCACAAATTAAAGGAAACTGTAATAAGAATTTGCAGTTAAAATGTGCTTAATTGTCACGTAAATAATACTGAAAAATAATATAAACAACATAAAACAATTGTAAAAAAGCAAAACCTCATTTAATTATTTATTTTTTTTGATTTAAGGGTGAAATAAGACGTGGACACGTTGACAGGTTTTGTGAGATTCACCCAACTTTATACGAGCTGGACCCAATGTTTGTATTGCACTTGGTGTTTTTCAATGTTTTTTCCCCTCCAAAAAATAAAATGCAATTTAAAAAAAAACAAAAAAATTTACAAAATAAAACCCAAGCATGTGGGATGAAGACATCTCATATTCAGATCTGCAGTACGAGCCCAGCGGCAGAGATGTTGTCTCCTCCTCCTGCAGTCTGGTACACCTCTGTACACACCAACACAGGAGCCACGCAAATCTCATAGCTGTCCTCATCCCAGCAGGAAACTGGTCGAGATTCCTGAAGCGGAATTCTCTGACTTCCTTCTCGCCTGCTAATGGAGAACGACTCGTCCATAATCAGCCGCGCTTTACTGAGATCGATGTCCGGCGAACCGCAGACGTGCCGGTTGGCAGTCAGAGAGGCTTTGGCCGTGGCCGACATGGTGTTCTTCCACTGGGATCCGCGTTTGACGATGATGGCCTGGAAGGCAAGGGTGTGGACGTGAAGGCGGGTGAGGGGCCGACCTGTCCCCGCCTCATGGTGGCGGTGGTTTACCAGGCGGTAGAGTTCTCGCATCTGGTCCAGCACCGTAGCTACACGAGGGTTGGGGTCGGAAAGCACGGTTAAATTGCTGCCGCGGAAAAGGCTCAAAAGATTGGGCAGCTCTTGCTCATTCATGCCCAAAGAGTCGGCATGAGGAAGAACAAAATGAAGTAGATCTGACATCAGACTTTCGTCCACAAAGCTGGCCATCTCGAAATGGACGGCGGTCTGCGGGGACGCGGAGGACAACATCTGAGCCAGCCTTCCCAGCAGAGCCTCACGCTCTCCTGTAAAAAAAAGAGACTGTTATTACCTCCTATCAGTGTTGGGGGTAACCCGTTTCAAGTAACTTTAGTTACGTAATCAGATTACTTCTTCAAGTAACTAGTAAAGTAACGTATTGCTTTCTTTATTGACTGACAGCTCTCCTGTCCCCATGTTGAGAGAAATAAAGTGCAGAGTTGTGCGGGCTGTGTGAACATGATGCTTATTGTAGTTCTAGACTAAATGTGAACATGCATTTACTCATCTCACTTGCACGAAAACATTCAGTATTCCTCAAAATGAATAAAAATTTTACACAAACCTGTAATAATTAACTATTAAATTACACAAATATACTTTATGTATTTAATCTCACTTTATTAACCAATGTCTTTGCTGCTGAAAGGTTTGTTTGAGCTGCGCCCTCTACTGTACAGGTATAAATATGCATTTCCTTCAGCCTGAGGCTTATTCATTTCACTTTTGGTGTGAAGGTGCCTTTACATTTGCCAAAAATATAACTTCTTTTGTTGTTCTTAAAAAACAAACACGCAAGCCCAGCCCAGGTGAGAAAAAGAAACGCAAAAGTAATGTAATGCATTATTTTCCATAAAAAGTAACTAACACAATTAGTTATTTTTTAGAGAGTAACACAATATTGTAATGTGTTACTTTTAAAAGTAACTTTCCCCAACACTGCCTCTTATTAGATTATTAGATAAAAACCCTAATTTTAATATGTAAAATGCTTAATGGAACATTAAAAGTGAATTACACTGAAAACAATTTGGTGAAGAAACAATTTTCACTCAGAAATGCTAGATTTTGAAGACTGAAATTTTCTTGTAAAACATAATTAAATAATCTTTGCTTTATTTACTTTGAAATACTAAAATATTTAACTACACAGAAATGGCAAGTAACACATTAAACAGAAGTAGAAAGACTGAACTTGTATTTTCTTTTAAAACATTCTCTAATAATTTTTTATTTACTGTTTCATTTTTTTGCATTACAGTGTAGTTACACACTTTAATTTTAATGTTCCATTGAGCATTTTTTACCTAAAGGTCCTTTAGGTCTAAATATTATTTACTTAAAACACAAATAACCAACTAAGACTAACTGTATTGTCCAATCAAACAAATAAGCTTTCATTTGTCCGTTTATGATGTGATCAGTAAAAATGTGCAGTAAATATTAGTAATAGTAATTTCACTCTAAGGCAGACAGAAAAGATATGCAAAGCAAGCGAAATCACTGAGTGCTTTGAGTTATTACAGTCTGTCTACTTTCCCAGGGCAGCTGGGAAAACATGCTAATCTCACCATGTGACAGTACAGGGTTAGTTTAGCTCCAAACCACCACTGATGCACATACAGGCTGACAGTTAACAGACCATTATATGTGCAATTTGTAATAATGTGTATAATAGAGCTTAAATAGGTAACAACTCAGTCTGACTATGAGGTATTATTAATTGTCAAGTAGCCAGCACTAGTCAATAAGGAAGATTATGGATTACACTTTCGATTATCATCAAAAGTGACTTTCTATTAATCAACAAATCCTGGAAAAAATGTATCATGGTTTACACAAAGCAGCATAACTCCTATTTCAAAGTGTAATGATATTTTTAATAACCTTTTACTGTATATTATAAATGCAGCCTTGGTGAGCACAAGAGACTTATACTAAATATTACTGACCCCAAACTTTTGAACAGTAATTGAAAATGAAAACACATGAATAAAAAGTTACATTTTACTATTTGAAAGAAGATTAAATACTGATCTAAGTATTGTTATGAATGTTATGAATAAAAGTTAATATGACGTGTAAATTATTGCCCTCCGATGGCTTAATTCGCTTACCCTTTTTGAAAGGGAAGTTGTCCATCATCTGCAACCCTCCTACTACAAGCAAATCTGGTTTGAATCCATTCAGCTTCTCCTGAAATTGCTCCATGGAGTCCAAATATGGATTATGGTCATCACTATGGACAATATACCTACAGCAATAAAAGAAAAAAGCTTACATGGAAAGCAAAAGTCTAGATTAAAAGTAGTACAGATAAAAAAAAAATTTGATAAAAAAAACGAGCCTAATATAAACCCACCTGTTGGCCCTTCGGGAGGTGTACGGCCCCCATGTGGCACCTGTGGGGTACTCCAGAATCAGGTGGATGTCTGGCTCATCCACAGTGTTTCCAGCCACTGAGGAGAGACAATATAATTCAATGCAATGCAAAACATTGATGAAAGAGCTGTAGCAAGCAGAAAAAAAATATCTTAAAATGAGTAATTTCTCTAAAATTAAGATTTTAAAGTGCCCCTATCATGCTTTTTCTTATATTACATTTCATGTAGTGTGTAATAAAGCTGTTTGTGAATGTAAAAAGTCTGCAAAGTTTCAAAGATGCAAAGTGCAAGATACTGGAGTTATTGTCTCCCAAAAGAAAGAACCAATTCTGAACTGTCTAAAACGAGTAGTCAGTAATTCCAGTCTTACTTCCTGCATGAACCGATATGTAACAAATTTGCACAATGCCAGCCCATGGTTTTCATTGACATACAACATCTACTTTGACCTGTCCTCAAACACTGTAGATGTAGCTGAGGCCTGGAAGAGTTTAGTTCACATTTTCGACATGTCGAGAAGATACTGTTTTCTGCAATGCAAAAGCAAAATCTACTTTACATGCACTTCTAAAGGATGAGGACTCAGGCACGAATTTATGTGGTAAGATGTGTGGTAGATGTGTGAACTTCAGATAGTAATGGGCATTTTTACGACACGCACTGCGATCTGATCAATCAGAGTGGAGTAGTCTCTCAGAAAGAAATGGTTTAGAAAGACTGGATCCTTTATCGAAAAGTTTCAGACACTGTGAGAAAAGAGGTGATGCTGCAATCAAAGTATATTATGAGTGTTTTTGACCTTGGATGCAACCAAACCAAGGGTGTCCAATCCTGCTCCTGGAGAGCCACCATCTTAAAGAATTCAGCTCCAACCAGTGCTTAATTTGAACCGGATCATTTTCCGGAAAATATCAGACTTTTGATTTTGTATATACTTGCTGCATTATTCTATTAAAAACAAGTTAATACCGCCAAATTGTCAAAAAGACAGTCAAGCATTTTTTCACTTTTCATGTCCATGAGTAAAGCACAAAGAGATCTCGAAAAGATGGAACTGCACCCCTGGATAATTCTACTAAAACAAATCTTGATAGTGAGAGACACGAACGACAGGAGTTAGTCAGACATCAAAGAGGCAACAACGTTGCCATTAGGAGAATGTCACTGATCAATTGAATGATATTTGATCTCAATGTAGATATATACGTGACAGAATAATAAAGTTAGGACTGTGCAGAAACTTGTGAATGATGCTCTTATTTAGTTGAGCTAACACCATTTAGTGACGTCAAAGCATTTGTCAGCTGCATCTTGTTCCGTGTTCACAACAATTTAGTCTTTTCAATAAAAAAAGTCTCCGCTACTGACTGACACACTCATAAAGACAGTATTTGCTGCCATCTAATGGCGTAATAATGTAACTTCTGTTGCTGTTCACGGTCAGGGACTATTTTTTACGGCGGAAGGAAGGCTTTTAGTTAAAGTTTACTTCATGAAAGTTGAATTGATACATATTTTTGGCTTTAATATTTGTATTGTGTGGTAACCGTTTTATAAAAGCAATAAGGTACTCGAGGCTAGTGCTGTATCATGAATAAGTCATGGCTGAAGGGGTTGCAGGCACTCCGCTTTGCGTCATGCCTAACAACGCCCTTCAGCCGTGACTTATTCATGATACAGCACTAGCCTCGAGTACCTTATTGTTACGTTCGCATTCCTGCAGTCAACAAATGAAGTTCACTGCAATCTATCAGTAACATTGTTTTCCTCCATAGCAGGCTAGGCCAAGTGATTCATAATTTCATTCATTAAGTAAACAAACACCTGCGATATCGTTGAGGTTTTTATTTCTTATTTAATTTGCTTTATATTTAATTTGTTTAATATTTATTTATCTTACATGTAATTTAATTAAATATTGTGCCTTGTTAGGTTACCAGAGTTTAACTCTTATGGTTAGGTGTGTGTGTGTGTGTGTGTGTTACACATACATTTAAATAAGTTTTTAAGCTCTACTAGTTGGGATGTTTTGTTTTAACAGTTGATTGAGTTTTATAAGGCTAATAAAAAGCTGGATGAATGTGTTTGTCATTTGTGGTGCTAGCATTACTTTATCTTATGGTCAGTTTAATTAAATGCAATGTTTTATCTCTGTTATTCTGAAGGTTTAGCTTAGGCCCAATGTTAATGTAATTTTTTCACACTTTTCACAAGCTGTAACAGAACGTTTGCAGGTGTGAGCGGGAGTAGATGCAAACATTGCGGGTGTGGTTGAGAGTAGAACACACACGTTGGGGGATCAGGCGGTAATGGTCAGAAATTCAGTGGGAGCGGGATTAAGAATACAGTCGTGCACAGGGCTCTAGCCCCAACCCTAAGACCTTGGTTAGAACCATCTAACCAAGGTCTTACTAGGCAAACTAGAAACTTCTAGAAAGGTGTGTTGAGGCAAGTTGGAGCTAAATTCTGCAGGACAGTGGCCCTCTAGGACCAAGTTTGGACACCCCTGATGTAAACCTATTGTAAGAGACCTCCAAAACAAAATTAGGGGCCTTTAAAATAGCATAATAGGGGCAAAGTGTTGTTGTTATATTTACAATATTGAATATAAAAAGCTTTTTTTGCACAAAGCTGAAAATAAGAGCGTTACAGCACCTGTGATTCGCTGTGAGAGGATATCAGTGAAATCGGTGCTGAAACTGCCACCTAAAAGCACATCGCATCCTTCCAGCGCCATCCTGCTGGCCATGACAGGTGCATTTCCTCCTATTGACCACCTGTTTCCTGGTAACTCTCGAGAAGCCTCTACCAGTTCACTGAAGAGTGTGTCATTCATTACAAACCTCCTATGGAAAAGAGCAAAAAACTGTCAAACACAGTGTTTACTGTAATTACACTCCTGTTATGCAGCCTCAAGCCAAGCACTTGAAGGGTTTTTGTTCTTTCCATATCACTTTGGATGGAAAGAAAAGTGACATTTCTAAATGAGTGAGGATATCCAAAGAGAAAAGAAAAAACATAGGACGGATCTTAATATTAGGCCACCAGGAATAAGTTGGATTGTGAAAAGTAGGTGTTTCATAGCAGAATGGAGAAAGACCTAAATGCAAGGTTGCTGAAGACTGTGGAGGATTTCCTATTACTCAAGCAAACTTTAGTACATCCACATTAATCTGCATTAACTGGCAAGAATTCAGTAGCTTAAAAGTAGATAGCATTTAGGTGAGGTCAACTGAAAGTCATTTCAGAGGCTGAGCAAATTTTTCAATTTTGATGAAAGATTATGAAGATATAGGGTTGAGCGTTATACCGGTAGAAATTTGACAAGCGATAGAACGTTTGTATTATGGTCTCTATCACGGTTTCGCTCATGTGAGGTTGCAGTGTTGTCTCATCATCACAAAAACCTGTCCGGTTCATGCTTTTTTAAACCTTGCTAGTTTAGTTACGAGTTCGAATTTCAATGTCATCTAACTTTTTGGCATTGTAAAAACCTAATTTCCATTTTATATTCAGTACCTGTGAAAAGTTTGCAAGTTGTTTTTAATGTATTTGAAAGAATGGTCTCCAAGGCTGCATTTACTTAATCAAAAATACAGTAAAAATAGCTTCTTTTTTTAAAAATATTATTACAAATGTAAAAAAATATATATATATTATAATTATATATTAATAATTTTAATATATTTTAAAATGTAATTCATTCTTGTGATGGCAAATTAATTTTCAGCATCATTACTACAGTCTTCAGTGTCACATGATCCTTCAGAAATCATTCTAATATGCTGATTTGCTGCTCAAGAACATTTCTTCTTATTATCAATGTTGAGATGTGCTGCTAATATTTTTTATAAAAACAGTAATACTTTCAGGATTCTTTGTTGAACAGAAAGTTCAACAGCATTTATTAAATGTATTTATTACATTTATTAAAGCATTTATTAAATAGAAACCTTTTGTAACATTATGTCTTCACTGTCACTTATGATTAATTTAATGCATCCTTAATGAATAAAGGTATTAATTCCTCTATTTATATTTTTTATCCAACCACAAATGTTTGAAATGTATCATTGTATCCACAAAAATACATGCAGCAAAAACTGTTTTCAACACTGATAATAAGAAGAAAAGTTTATTGAGTAGCAAATCAGCATTAGAATGAAAATATCACGTGACACTGAAGACTGGAGTAATGATGCTGAACTTTAAAATATATTCAAATAGAAAATAGCTATTTTAAATTATAATCATATTTCACAATATTTCTGTATTTTTCATCAAATAAATGAAAAAAATCTTATGTTTTACAGCTTTTAATTATAAATTAACGATTTATTAATGGTTGGACTTTTGTGGAATCTTTGTAAAAATTTGTACAGATTTGGCACGGCGACCCATCCCCCGACTGAAAAAAATAATATTAGGCTATTATTAGATTATTTCTGATTGGCAATTGGGCTAATTTTGTTGCGCAGACCTGGCAACCCTGGCGCAAGAGGCTTAAAAGCCTCTCTAGCTGTAAAAGAATGAAAGGAAAAACTTCACTATGATTAATGGCTGTAAGCTAGAGGAGAAATTCATACATCAATCCAAACATGCGGCAACCAGAAGCACTCGTGTCTCCCAGCGATAATGTACCGTGTTAAGCAGTCTCAAACAGCACTATGCAGCATATCAACATAACTGCAATATTATCTTGAGAGGCCTTTCGTTCCGCTCTCAAGTGTGAATTCTCTTGCTGGAAGCAGCTACCATATTGCCAGCACAACAAAACTAAGAGGGTCTGATGCATTTCAGCTTAACAAATGAATTGAATTATCATTATTTTAGTATTGTGACACACTGTGGTTTTGTAATGTTATTTGTTCATTGTTAATGTGATTAACTACATCTGTGCCTGTGGCTAAATTCTGTGACCTGACTGAATTCACCTTGAAACCAGTTAGTTTTAATTCCAACTGTTAAATATTAACTAACTGATACAAAACGGAAATTTTTAATAAGGTAAACTATGTACAAGTTTAATTGACCCCAGGCTTCAAATCAAATAAATCACAACAGATGTATTATACTTTATTGTGTAATCTCTACAGTCCCGAGGGATTTGAGAACATGCTTGAACAGCTCTCACTTACTCTGAAGCAGCTCCGGGGCAGAAAAAGTAGGCGAAACTCTGGGCCAGCTGCTCCGCATTCTCTATGTAGTCGTGGTGGAGGGGCTGGTCTGTTGGCTTCAAACCGATTTTGTTTAGCAGAGTCACTCCATCGACTATGATATCAACACAGCCGCCAAAACCTGATAAGAGATGGTGAAATGACATATAATATTGCAATTATTCAATCTTTGAACCTGACCATCCAACAAAACACACCTAAATCATAGGTCATAGCTGAAAAATGGATGCATAGTTTGCCAAATCAAACAGGACTACAGACTTAAGCTTTGTTTGTCAGAACGCAACAGACTGACAGGTACCGATCATGGATTGAAAACAGATAATGACTGTGCAATCACAGATAGGCTTTGATATCAGGTTAACTTCAACTGACTGAACATTATCCCAAACAACATTGATTCAATCAAGAGTCTAGACCAACTTTCACATGCATTGACTGTAATTTAAGCAACAAATATGCATGTGACTCAGGTTAATGATTGAAGATTTTTGGTAAAGATAAGGCCTATACTGGTTGTCAAAGTTTTTTTTTTTTTCCTTGTCAGCACTATGCATGTGTTTTAGAGACTATTTTAACAAAAGGAAAGCAAAAGAAAAGATGCAAAACAAACATTCAAAACATCACTGCAGGCCTGATTCTAGAAGATAGTAATCCTCAGAAGCAAAACAAGCCACATTATCAGATAAAAAAGAGGATCATAAGGTGCACTCTCTTACAAGACACAGGAAAATGTGCCAATCTGAACCATAACAAATGAGTTATTATTTGTTCAAATGAATAATGATCAATATTGTAAATAATTCTTAAAAATAAAAAAGTAAAAAGTCATAAAACAAAAACCAATACACATATACATATTACATTAAAAATAGCTACTCTCATTTAGAGAATTGCAAACTTCAAAAGATGCTAATCTAATGCAAACGTATTATTATACTATTATATTATTACATGAAATTAGAAATTAAAGTGTATTATTAATTATTTAGTGCGATTATTTAAAAGAAATTAAATATAAAGCAACGTTATTATATAAATGACATATTCTGAACTTGCAGAATCTATTTCACGCGGTGCATATGCATTACATATCATCATTATAATTTGTTGCATCCTGTTAAGTGCACTTAAAAGTGTGTACCTATAGCCACTCGCGGTCTGAACACGCTGCTCATGCCCACTTTCCGCTCTGCGCGCAGCAATGAAGACAGAACCACGTCTAGCCTCTCATCCAGAACCGAGCTGTCCGGAGATCGTAACCAATACGCCACCAACACCACTGCGAGTGACAAAAACGAGCCATATTTGACACCAGAGCGCAGCTCAATGGCCATTGCAGATGTATGAACACTCCTGCCTCCTCTCTTTCTTCCTGAGCTAGTATGTGATGATGAATAAGGGGGCGGATGTTTTTCCTCTATAGAAATAAAAGAGGATAGAATGGCACTTCGCGTGATAAAAGCAAATGATAAACGATCTAAATAAGAGTTGTGTTTTAAATATTCACTCTATGTTGTCAGCTCAGTACTTATTAACATTCTCAGTGTCTTTGTCGTTTAGGTATTAAATAAACTATTATTATTCAAACCGCCATTAAAGTATAGCGTGGACGCCTTGTCACGTGGTGACTGTTACTTTCCTCACCGCGAGTAAGATGGACCAATGATAATAGTTGATGATTCTCTGAGAATTATTTTTTTATAATGATTTTTATAGAGATTGTGTTTCCACATATTACATTTGCATGTTATGTCGAAATCCGTAGATGTAACAGATTTAAATGATTGTAATTTGCATTGTGTACAATTTCTCCCATTAGGTAAAAAGCGTCTTGAGATTTGAATAGGGTTTAATAGGGATTTGGAATTGTTGAGCCGCCTTGCGCCCCCTAGAAGCACTGCATTTGTGTATTCGCCGCCAAATGTTAGTTTCCCACTGGCTCTAGTAAAGAAAATAAATGAGGCGAGTCATTTCCGTTCGCTTTGTTTCAAAATAAAAGTTAAACAACTAATTGATTACTGACCACTATATTTTAATAGCCTACATATAAAGTATTTAAAGACTTAATATAGAAGAATTTGTTTTCTAATTGTATTGTTGTTGCAGTTTTTACAAACAGGCATGTGATACCTATCTCAAATGGGGTTGTGCTTGACTCAGCAAACAGCCTGGCATGAATGTCTCTGGTTTCAGTGTAACTACATCTCATTCATGTGGCAGAGGTATACATAAACAGAGTTAAATAGTCACAGACTAACTTGAGTGTTATATTTCTGCATGGATATGGCTATAGGATAGGTTGTGCTAGGATTTCTAGTCCTTTGGCTTAAGTTTATTAACGCTCAGTATGTCTAATGTGCCAGCTGTTAAATTGACTCCATAGAATAGATAGATAGATAGATAGATAGATAGATAGATAGATAGATAGATAGATAGATAGACAAATATAAGCCAGTTATCTTCAAACTTTATTATCATTTAAAAACAATCTATTTCAAAAAGAATGCATTGAATAAGTTACTCGTTTCATCTTTTTCTTCTCGATTAAAGGTAAAATACAAAACATAGCAAGGTATAAAAAGAAAGAAGGAAAAAGGTCTATATTACAAAGTGTTAGAATCTCAATATTATATTTTTTTACCTGACCAAATACCTTAAACATGAACAAATACAACATCAAAACAAGCTTCAATTCATTTTTTTTCTTTTTATGTCCTACAGCACATGCCATTAACAAATTCCCAGTACAAAACAGTAATACTTTTAAAGTAATAAAATGATCATGTTTCTAATATCTGCTGTATTTTTCAGCCAACAATTATCTAAAACATATTTGTCATTTGCATCAGAAGTATGGGACAATGGAGAACATCTTAACGACACTGGTGTGAGATTATATACAGCGGTAAAATAATAATAATAATAATCAAATTAAATAAATATGAATATAAATATAAATATGCATATTTCAGTCACTAAAGATCATCCTGTTGGTAATATTTCATAGTTATGCAACACCATCTCTGCTGTGGGAATTATAGATAAGCGAAATAAACCTTCAAATGTGTTTTATCTGCGTAGATGTTTGCATTTGTTTGCAGTTACAATAATTACACATTTACAGAAATCTATTGTTAACAGTCCACAATGGCACCCTGACATCTTTTGAAAGCTTTAATACAGAGAGAACTATTATAAAATAATTGTATAATCACTGTTTCATAGAGTAAGATGATGTAGTCCAATATTCTAGTCGAGTGTTATTAAATTGCTTTAATTTTGAAGCCAACTACAATTTTTTACAGGTCTATACATCTAAGGTTATATTAAAGAAGATTGCAACTGATTTGTAAACCGTGTACACTTTTAAAAAGTAAAATAAATCACAAAAAGACCAAAATATATTATGACACTTAACTTAGACACTTAATATTTAAAGAGCAGTAAGCCACATTTCAAAATAAAATAATAAAATGAATGACATTTCTAAAAATACAGCTGAAAAAAAAAAAAAACTCTTAATAAAATAAACTACACATAAATAATATCCTGAACCCGCAATAACAAAAAGCATCTATTCTGCTTTCATTTTTTTTAGTGGCAAAGATTCGAAAATGCTCTTTATTGCTCCTGACAGAAAAAAGATGAAATGTTGGAAATCTGATGGCTTTACGCAGCTTTGCTTGCCTTATCCCCAAAACATATTGAAATCATTGATCAAAACACACATTAGAACTAGACTGCGGTGTTTCAAATGACAACAAGTACATGATAGGACAACAGGCATTCTCTACACTGGGCAGGTTTTGACTTCGAGGTACAGACTGTTTAGCACCTACTTCATTTATGTACAGATGGCGGACTAGTTTTAAATGAAGACTTTTCAAAATTCAGCAATATAATCAAATGAAGCGATTATTCAAAAACACTCAATTATTACATAACTACAGTTGAAATTTCCAGTTATTTCAATGAATTTTCTTGAATATACAGGCTTTCTCCAAATTTTGGTATCTTAGTTTCTACATCAAATGTTTCATGTTCCTTTAACTTAAAATATTATTGCAGCAGGACAAAAATTCTTCATATTACTGCAAAGTGCCTCGACAATAGCATTCTTATATTACAGAGCATTACTGCAACACAAAGATTCACACAAGACTAATTAAAAGTAAAACCCTGAAAGCTGATAAAAGACAAACATCCCACCCTGAAGTTATACTGAGATTCCTGAATTGAACCACGCTGTCATATGAACCTGCGGTTAAAGACAAACATGAAATGTTAATTGGAAGAAAAAAAACTGTAACAGGAAACCTGTGAAGCTTTGAAAGCTCCAGAGTCATTTCTCCTCAATGTCCTATTCAAATCTGTACAAAAAAACAAAAGGACTTTAAATAAAGTGAATGACTTCTGAGGTTAAAGCTTTATGTGATATCAGTCCATCACATCTATTATTCAGTAATATCCAGGATGGTATTGTTGACTCCATGGCTTTTGATTCCAGAACTGATGAAGACAAAGAAAAAAAGAATTAAAGAAGGAAGCTTGAAAACATTTTTAGGACCACTGATATTTTTTGCAAATGTCACATTACTTTCATGATATATTATTTATAATTATTTATTAATGTACATATACTACATACATATCTTTTTATGATTTAAGAAAACATGTTTTACTGTAATACAGGGATCTAATTAGAGTAGCCATTGGAATTAAACAAAACGAAAACTAACAAAATGTTAGTGTTAGTGCACCAAAAAATGAAAAATCTGTCATTAAGTACTCACCCTCATGTCATTCCACACACGTAAGACCTTCGTTCATCTTCAGAACACAAATTAAGATATTTTTGATGAAATCCGAGAGGTATATGACTCGACCATAGACAGAAATTTAACCGACACTTTCAAGTTCCAGAAAGGTACTAAAGACATCGTTAAAACAGTCGACGTGACTGCAGTGGTTCAACTTTAATTTTATCAAGCGACGAGAATACTTTTTGTGCACAAAAACAAAACAAAAAAAAATAATTTTATTCAACAATATCTTCTCTTCGGTGTCATTCTCATACGTTGTTTAAGTCCAGCGCTTCCAGGTTCGAACGCCGACTCATTATTGGCCGGCTCCTGCATCAGCATCACACGCATGCGTCGTGCTGCTCACGTGATCAGCTTTGGCCAATACTGAGCCGGCATTCGGATGTAAACACGGAAGCCTTCACTGTGCTTACTGCATCATCTGCGTATGGATAATGACAGTGAAGAGAAGATGTTGTTGAATAAAGTTGTTATTTGTGTTTTGTTTTTGAGCACAAAAAGTATTCTCGTCGCTTCATAGAATTAAGGTTGAACCACTGCAGTCACGTCGACTGTTTTAACGATGTCTTTAGTACCTTTCTGCACTTCGAAAGTGTTGGTTAAATTGCTGTCTATGGACGAGTCATATACCTCTCGGATTTTATCAAAAATATCTTAATTTGTGTTCCAAAAATGAACGAAGGTCTTATGGGTGTGGAACGACATGAGGGTGAGTAATAAAAGGATTAGTTCACTTTCAAATAACATTTTCCTGATAATATACTCACCCCCATGTCATCCAAGATGTTCATGTCTTTCTTTCTTCAATCGAAAAGAAATTAAGGTTTTTGATGAAAACATTCCAGGATTATTCTCCTTATAGTGGACTTCAATGGACTCCACTGTTGATGGTCAAAATTACAGTTTCAGTGCAGCTTCAAAGGGCTTTAAACGATACCAGACGAGGAATAAGGGTCTGATCTAGCGTAACGATCGGCCATTTTCAAATTTTTTTTTTATGTATATGCTTTATATAAACAAATGATCGCCTTCCAAGTGCTTCTGCCAGAACTGCACTTTCATATTCTTCAAAAATCTTACGCTGTATGTCCTACGCCTTCCCTATTCTACTTACGGAACGAACGCAGCGGCAGTTAAATTTTTTCCGTAAGTTGAATAGGGAAGGCGTAGGACATACAGCGTAAACTTTTTGAAGAATACGAAAGTGCGGTTTTGGCGGAACCAGTTGGAAGGCGATCATTTGTTTATATAAAGCATATGCATTTACATTTGTTTCGAAAATGGCAGATCGTTTTGCTAGATAAGACCCTTATTCCTCGTCTGGTATCGTTTAAAGCCCTTTGAAGCTGCACTGAAACTATAATTTTGACCTTCAACCTTTTGGAGTCCATTGAAGTCCACTATAAGGAGAATAATCCTGGAATGTTTTCATCATTTACATTTACATTTATGCATTTGGCAGACGCTTTTATCCAAAGCGACTTACATTGCATTATACTATACATTTGTATCTGAGTATGTGCAATCCCTGGGATCGAACCCATGACCTTGGCATTGCTAGTGCCACGCTCTAACCACTGAGCTACAGGAAAGCCTCATCAAATACCTTAATTTCTTTTCGACTGAAGAAAGAAGGACATGGACATCTTGGATGACATGGGGGTGAGTAAATTATCAGGAAAAGTTTATTTGAAAGTGGACTAATCCTTTAATGACAGAATTTTCATTTTTGGGTGAACTAACCCTTGAAAAATAAATCCTTGATAATGATAATGGTTGAAAAAAGGCCTGATTTTCTTTATGCAAGATCTTGTTTTATATTTTTCGAGGGACTCACCCCTTGTTGCCAGCTCTGGTTGAAAGCTTGTGCTTTGTTCATGCTAAAGTTGCCATTTTTATAACCTCGATTATTTCCTCCTCGACCCCTGAACTTCTGTGGAAACAGCAGATTTATGATTCTTGGTTCACATGTGGGTCACATTTTAGTTTTAAACTGACCTACTTTTCATTTATTAGCTGCTTATCTAACAGGCATATAGATTCAAGTAGTTCAGGCTGCTACAACAACAACAACTAAATTTGAATTTACAACTAAAAATGATCTACATCATCAATGATTTCTCACCTGGTTGAAGTTTCCCCGGTTGGCCCCTCCCCCTCGCCCCATGTTGCCCCTGTGCATGGCTCCGCCCCTGTTGCCCATGTTAACCATATTGCCACGCCCAGGTCCTGGCCTGGGGGCGCCACCCCTGTTAGGCATCCCACCACCACGGTTAAAACTGCCCCGGTTGAAGCCTCCTCTGAAGGCAGGGGGAGGAAGGAAGCCTCTCGGTGGTCTGCTGAACCCCCCACGCGGGCCGGGCACTGTCAAACAATCAGAAAAAGCTTTTCATTTCCTTTATACATTATTAAATATGCCACATTATGGAAGTGCAGCTTTATGGTGTCTTTAAATTTCCTCTATACAAATAAGCTTATATAAAGAATAAAAACAAACATTTAGCATAACTGAAATAGCGTACCACCCCTGAAGTTGCCTCGGTTTTGAAAGCCACCTCGTCCTCCCCTCTGACCCTGTCCTCCTCCTCGGTTGAACAGATTTTTGCCTCCTCGTCCCCGGGTTCCTCCTCTCTTAAGGTGTACACCTCCCTGATTGGGTTTCTTCTCAGGAGGAAGGGAATTTTTGCTCTCCTCCTTGTACTGTTCAAGAAGTTTGGATGCTTCTTCCTTCTGCAGCTCGACATAAACCACTTCAGTGAAGCAATCACCTGCCACAGGCAGCGTGTATATTCCTGGAAAAGATTAGTGTTATAGTGTGTCATTTTGGGAGTTGGGAAAGAAAACATTTGTGTATCAGTATGTTGGACCCGTGCATTAGGCCTTAAAGTGACAGCAGCCTAATATTCCTGCTGCCGTCTGTGCTTTTAATGTTAATTAAACAACAAAAGATAAAGAAAAATCACTTATTGCTCTTGACTGAATAACTTTTGTTACTTTAATGAGGATTAATCTATTTTTCAAGGCTGAAAAAAATATTTATGGCCGGTAAATCACTGGCCATTGGCAGGTGTGGCACAAATATGAAAATAAAAGCTAATACAAAATATGAATAAATACCATAATAATATATAAATGATAAAACACAGTTGCACACACCTGAGATCAAGTATGGCTTGAGAAAAGGATCTCACCCTTCATTTTTAGGACTGCGTGTTCAGGTACATCTTTGCCATCCGTTTCTGCCTTTTTCTGAGTCCTCTGTATATATTCCTCATCTGTTGGACAGACTACTACAGCTTTACGCTGGAACCCGGCAAACAGGCACATTTTCCTTCTTTGGGCTGGTGCTGATACGTTAGTCTAAATGGAGACATTTAAGATTTAGTATTTTCAGCAGTTGATATAGAAATCATGCACTGAATATGTAACATGAAAAATAAATATATTGAGAGCAAAACTCAATGAGAGATTATTGAATGCTTTGATTTTGATTATTTGTGATGTTTTTGTAAACTCCACGTCACCTGGTCAAGAATGTAGTTGCGTTTTTTACGTGCAGCAATCTCGATGAATTTTCCGAGGAAGAGAGGAGCACGCTGAGATATTGCTGAGAGCTTTGTTATATCTTTCAACTGTCGTTTCAAACTGGAAATCTGAATTTCAACATCAAAATAATGTAAATTATGATCAAAATGTTGATAATACTTTACAATAAGGTCCCATTTATTAACATTAGTTAAAGGGATAGTTAACCCAAAAATTTGATGTTTATCTGCTTACCCCCAGCGCATCCAAGATGTAGGTGACTTTGTTTCTTCAGTAGAACACAAATGATGATCCAACCGTTGCGGTCTGTCAGCCGTATAATGCGTGCCAATGGGAACTTCATCTATAAGAGTCAAAAAAACATGCACAGACAAATCCAAATTAAACCCTGCGGCTCGTGACGACACAATGATGTCCTAAGACACGAAACGAACGGTTTGTGTGAGAAACCGAACAGTATTTATATAATTTTTTACCTCTAAAACACTGCCCTGCACATCTGGTTGGTGAGGTCTGAACGCGCTCTGACAATGGAAGTGATGTCTCGCACTCATTGAAGCAAAGCGCGAGAGATCACTTCCATCATCAGAACACGTTTTCTGACCTCACCAACCGGATGTGCAGGGCAGTTGGACATAGTGGTGTTTTAGAGGTAAAAAATTATATAAATACTGTTCGGTTTCTCACACAAACCGATAGTTTCGTGTCTTAGGACATCATTGTGTCGTCACGAGCCGCAGGGTTTAATTTGTATTTGTCTTTCCATGTTTTTTTTACTCTTATAGATGGTGTTGCCATTGACACGCATTATACGGCTGACAGACTGCAACTGTTGGAGGTAAAAATCATCATTTGTGTTCTACTGAAGAAACAAAGTCGCCTACATCTTGGATGCCCTGGGGGTAAGCAGATAAACATCAAATTTTCATTTTTGGGTGAACTATCCCTTTAATGCATTAGTTAACATGAACTAACGATGAGCAATATATTTTTACTGCATTTATTAATCTTTGTCAATGTCAGTTAATGAACAACATGAGAAATAATTCTTCATTGTTTGTCATGTTAGTTCACAGTGCATTAACTAATGTTAACAAATACAAATTTAGATTTTAAAAATGTATCAGTAAATGTTGAAATGCTGTAAAAGTATTGTTCATTGTTCGTTCTTGTTTACTAGTGTAGTTAACTAATGTTAACGTTAAAATCTCTCATGTCAACACTCACCATCATCTTCTCTATGATGGTGTTTGTCCCAAGAATGTTGTATTTTCCAGGGTTGGCTTCTGTGTGCTTTGTAACCCATTCAGTTTTTCCAGATCCAGGCAGTCCGACCATGACAATGACCTGTGAAGATTTACAGCAGATTTCAGTGATGACTTTTAATGATGATATAGAAGAAAAATGTAATGAATGGCTAAGAAACCAACCTCACAGTCTTCTTTGGTCTCGGGTCCCTTTGGTCCTCTGATGCGATCGCAAACAGGGATCTGCTGCAGGAGTGTAAAGCCGTCAGGTTGGGGGAAGTACGGTGTTTCACACTGGCCGAAGTTGAACTCAACCGCACAGTTGTGGCAGAGGACGTGAGGGAAGAGCGGCTTCCCCTCAAACTCATCCTTACTGACTTTGAAAGCTGTTCCTAGATCCTGTCCATTTTTGGAGAAGGAAATTTCCATTTCTGCCCCATCAAAATTCTGCCAAATAAACACAGCAACCATTAAATATTATGGCCAGACACAACACACCCACACTTGTTGAACATTTCATTTCAAAATCTTGAGAACTAAACATGTTTTAAATTGGATAAAAAAAAACTTTAAAATATTAAATACTGTTCTTTGATTAATAGAAAGATCAAAAGAAACTGCATTTATTTGAAATAAAAATATTTTGTAAAATTATAAATGTATTTACGGTCACTTTTGATTCATTTAATGCATCCTTACTGAAAATAAAAGTATTAATTTCTTTAAAAAAAAAATCGAACTGATCTAAAACTCTTAAACAGTAGAGTATGTACATACATGGCCTCTTAGTGTTCAAAAGTAGTAACTGCACAGTGGTTAAACATTCATTCTTGATAAGAAAGCACATGGATACGTACGATAAAGCATCCAACAACATCATTTTCATCAAATGCCTCCCCAAAGTCCTCTGTCACACCGTTGCTGGTTTTCTTGGCCTTAGTTGAAAAGGCATATGAGTGTGCTTCCTCCCCTGTGAATATGTAAGTCAAAGGGACACTCAAATTTCGTTACTAATTCAATAGTTCAACTATAATATATTCCTATGTAAGAGGTCAACACAAAGACCCTCACCTAGCAGAAGAGAGCTATTTGCCGTTGACCAACCCACCAGGACATCATGAATCTCAATTCCTTTACTAGAAATGTGTTTTACAGGTATCTTCTCGATAATCTGGTGCAAAGACATGCAAGAATAAGTCTAAGGGCATGACAGGAAAACTATAAATAGTAAAGATGAGGTTAAAACAGTGTTCTCACCTTCATTTCAAAGCAAGCCTTGCCCTGTGCCACACCATAAGATGCTCGTCCCCCTGCCCAAAGGTAAGCAAAGCTCTCCATGGTGAGAGAAGAGGCGCTATACCGATCCCGAGACACCTTGAAGTGCAGGTCACAGTTGTCTGAGGAAAATAAGAGATGGACAAATGACTTGAGGCTTTAGCATATCACCTCACTAAACATTTGACACTTTACAGACATATATTATGCATGTTGCTGAATGAAATATTCATTGTTTATTAATTAGTATATATTTGAGCAGTATTTGTGAGATCTTCATACTTACAGGTGTCCAAACATACAGTTGTGTCATCAAACTCTTCATCCTCTTCCTCCAGAGGGGGCTGGGGAGACTTCGCCCTGAGGGAAATTCAATCAAATTCAGAGCCATTATAAGTTCCCATTGAACTTCCTTTGGATTTTATGGATTATTTATTTCTTCACCTTATTTTTTTCACAGAATACATACACAATTAAATCAAATAAACAATTAAATCAAACATTAGTAGTTTTTTAATAAAATGGGATCACATGGTGGATTTGCACACAAAAAAAATAATTTGCTAGGATTATATTTTACAGGTAAAACACTTTATCTGATTTTTTTAAACTTACTATTTCAATATATTTGGAAAATAAAATATTTTTAAAATGTATTTTTATGTGTTTAATGGCTTCGCATATATATACAGTATATATATATATATATATTTATTTATTTTTGATAATATACAGTGGTTGCATACAGTTCCTGGGAAAAGACAATACCATCACATCGTATAAATTCAATTAAAACATAAAACAATATAAATAAGATAAGGAAGAATACACAAAATGCATCCACAATGCACTTTAGTGATATTTTTTTAGTGATAACATTCAATACGGAATAAAAAAAAAAAGAAAAGACATATTAAATAGTTTCTTTTCTGGAAATGAATCAATACCCCATTGAATATTTTCATATAAACACATTTCATCGTTTTAACAGCCCAAGCTCTGACCTACGCAAAAATATAATTTCTAAGGGGGGAAAAAATACCACTTGAGGTGACAGAGATGCCCTTATTATAGACCGAAAGTCATTTCAAAATGGTCAGTAAAAATGTGTGTTTCTTTGCACTGATGAGGAAAAGCATGTCAGATTTGGCTCTTTACTGCCAAAACTGCTCATAAATCTTTAAGGTGCAGCGGTACCTCAGGAGTACCAGAGGCCGACTGCACATTTCTTACCGGCTGTATTTGCTTTCTTCAATAAATTCAAAGTAGCCCCTTCCATGTTCATCTCGGCGTCTCTTTACACCCTTCTTATTCTTCTGTTCATCATTCTTGTCTTTGTCCGCATCCCCTTTGGAAATAAAACAATAAAACGTAAGGAGGCGTACCTCCCTGCTGGACCCATCATGATGTAACATGATGGTCCAAATAATTACTGAAGGATTTCTAGTTACTTCGGGCATGAATTGCAATGACCAGTATTTTAAAAGAAAGGTGTATTTAATTATAAGTTCACATGTTTAAAATTAAGGAGCGATGTCATACAGTGCAGTTAGTACACCGCAGCACTTATTTGGGTAAAGACCAAAACAACTGCAATCTGTGCAATTTTGAGCTAAGTAACACACATTTTCAGATTCACATTGCATGCATCTTGAAGAAAAGTGTTACAGTGTGTGCAAATATTCAAGGCATATTTGGTGATACTGATGGGCAAAATTCACAAGCACCTCTTTCCCTATGTATGCAACCTGTGCTTGACAGAACAAAAATGAAAAGCAGGAATATGGGATATATAACCCTATCCCTAACCCTACTCATAAGTTATCCCTAAAATTAGAGGGAAATGATAGTTAAATAACACTGGTGTAGAAGCACCTAACCCTGGTTTTAAGCCTAAACTTGTCATAAACTGTAAACTTGTTCCTCAAGTCTGATTGGTTGATTGGAACCTTATTCCAGTGAAATCATTGGTGAAATCACGTTCACCGTCCTGGAGTATCCCCAAATCCCTAAATTAAATAATTAAACTCGCCTGATTCAACTCATCAGTGCGTTAATAGAGAATTCAGGACCTGAAATGGTTGTCAGATGAGAGAGACATTCAAATTGTGTACTGTTGGGGTAGGGGTGGGTGATCTTCCCAAAATTTCATATTTCAATGAATCTTATATCAAACAATCACGATCCACAATCTGAATCGCGATCTTCACAATTTTGAGATGTATTATCGAGAATATCCAAACTGGAACAAGCCTATGGACTTATCTATTTGCACAGTTTAAAACACAGTATTGCATTAAGTAATCAGTTGTCAAAATAGTCATTAAACCCTGAGTTAAACTTTAAACACTGCATAGTCTTCACTGTATGAATTATTAAAACTACTAAAGTTATTCAGTCAAGAGCAGTGAGTGATTTTTTTTTTGTCTTTTGTTTAACATTAATGACACAAACAGCAGCAGGTATTTGCATTAGGCTTTAAAGGTGCAATGTGTAAATTTTGTAGCGGTGAGGTTGCAAACTGCAACCAATGGCGCTCATCCCTCCCTTTCGGAGAAGCTAAGGTGGCCGTCTGGCCAACACAAGACAAAGATGTTGTCATCTGAGATGTTTCTTCTTACTTCTAACAAAGAACCATCTCTGCTTCTAATAAACCAAAAGACTACAACTACTACTACTACTTTGTGCGTATTCAACATAGTGACGATGCAAGCTGCCTCTAAAAACACGAACAACATAGTGACTAAACGCACTCTGTAGAGTAGTTTGTCCATTTAGGGCTGCTGTAGAAACATGCTGACGCATAATGGCGACTTAACATGTAAGGGGACCCTTGGTGTGTGTAGACAGAAATGGCTCATTCTAAGGCAGGGGTGGCGAACTCCGGTCCTGGAGAGCCTCAGTCCTGCAGAGTTTAGCTCCAACCCTGATAAAAACTCACCTGCCTATAGCTTTCTAGCAACCTTTCAAACCTTGATTAGCTTGTTCAGGTGTGTTTGATTAGGGTTGGAGCTGAACTCTGCAGGACTGTGGCTCTCCAGGTGCGAGGTTAGCCACCCCTGTTCTAAGGTAATAAAAACATATGTTCATTAAAGACCTTACATAATGAACGTTATAAAAAACATAACGTTCATTATGTAAGGTCTTTATACACCACTGAAAACATAGTAATGTATATTATATTGTATTTCTGTCAGTAGATCCTCACAAATTTTGTACATTGCACCTTTAAGACCGAATGCATGGATCTACTATAGACCTTATGTAGCTCCGCCCCTTTTCAGTGCTGCGCTCATTGTCTTTTGACTTCCGGATTGTATTTCCACAGCGATCTTACGTATTTATGAATGAACTGCTCGTTTTAAAATCTTCCCGGTCTACTGAGATTTGTTAAGACATCTGCTTTAAACATTACAATGCTCATGATAACTTTCATTAACTCTACAACAAGTAAATCCACTTCACCAGCTAATTATTCTTTGACAGCGATGCCATAGAAATATACACAGCTACCGCGAAAACCGAAGTTCAAAGACAATATTATAAAGATGGCGGTGCGCTTGTTTCTCTGGCGCATAAGGTCTATAATGACACACATCCAAATTCTTTCCCAACTGTTTATTCACTCAAGACATAACCTACTGGCTTTATGTAAATACTCGCCAAGACGGACATTTTGACATATTTTTAAGTATATTTAACCATTTGGACGTGGCGCCTGAAACCCCAAGTATACTTTGCTTGTCCGTGTTCCGCTCCGTCTCACAGAGCGCACACAGAAAGCGCGTGGGGATCAGTCTCTTTTGCACTTTAATGCACTTTTAAAGGGATAGTTCACCCAAAAATGAAAATGTGATGTTTATCTGCTTACCCCCAGGGCATCCAAGATGTAGGTGACTTTGTTTCTTCAGTAGAACACAAATGATGATTTTTAACTCCAACCGTTGCAGTCTGTCAGTCGTATAATGCGTGTCAATGGGAACTTCATCTATAAGAGTCAAAAAAACATGCACAGACAAATCCAAATTAAACTCTGCGGCTCGTGACGACACATTGATGTCCTAAAACACGAAACGATCGGTTTGTGCAAGAAACCGAACAGTATTTATATCATTTTTTACATCTAAAACACCACATCCGGTTGGTGAGGTCAGAAAACGCGTTCTGATGACGGAAGTGATCTCTCGCGCTTTTACTTCCATTGTCAGAGCGCGTTCAGACCTCACCAACCGGATGTGCAGGGCAGTTGGACATAGTGGTGTTTTAGAGGTAAAAAATGATATAAATACTGTTTGGTTTCTCGCACAAACCGATTGTTTCATGTCTTAGGACATCAATGTGTCGTCACGAGCCGCAGGGTTTAATTTAGATTTGTCTGTGCATGCTTTTTGACTCTTATAGATGGAATTCCCATTGACATGCATTATACGGCTGACAGACTGCAACGGTTGGAGTTAAAAATCATCATTTGTTTTCAACTAAAGAAACAAAGTCACCTACATCTTGGATGCCCTGTGGGTAAGCAGATCAACATAAAATGTTCATTTTTGGGTGAACTATCCCTTTAATAACTCTTTTTACAATAAAACATGTTTCGCAGTAGAATGCATTTTACGACAGTCACGTAACATGATTTGACTGATTTGGATGTTAAGTTTAGACTTTTAATGAAGGCTGAAAGCACACCGCTTTAAAGGAAAGGAACGCCATGCGGCGCAATGATCATTTTATCTTGATTAACGCATTTTCATAATTGTTGGAAGCCAAACTAACCAAAACTAAAATTTAACTCATCGCACAGCCCTTCTGCTGTTGAATTGTTTTTCAAATGCGTCACCACGCATGAAAGACACACGTGATATAATTTGGCCAGTCAGCACAGCCATCTAGTATGCAGTCATTGCTGTATTTTAACATTATTATGAGGACATAAAAGATTTCTCTATGATTCGCGTGAAAAGTAGATTGTGGTTGATCAAGATATAAAATTGTAAAATCGCCCACCCCTATGTTGGGGGTACTCCAGACCAGAATCAGGGTTGGGAAACACTGTGTGAAATGAAGACAAAGAATAACAGTGTCCTAATAAGGTCCTCCTCACTACTCCAGGGCAGGCAGAGTAAAACAAATGAACTGAGATCATTATGTACAGACTCCATCTGGAGCTTTTGTCCTTCATATTTCCACTTCAGCATCCTGTTACAGCTCACTGATCCCGAGAGCCTACTGCTCAACCAATAAAAACCAACATATTAAAGGTCATTTTCAGGAAACGCTCCTACTTATACCTAAACATTTCATTTGATTTGAATCTGTTACTGCTGAACTGGAAAAGAAAAAATTGTGCAAACATGGCAAAACAGAACTATCTTCTGAATCAGCAGATTCTCTTGTTTAATTTGATATATAACATCTACACAAGCTTTTCATATATATTATTAAAAACTAGAAATATTATAGCTGACCATAAATATAAGCTTAGTAGATTTATTATATATATATACAAAAATGAATAAAAATAGTATTGCATACATTGCTTAGTGATACATAAAAAAATACATTAATAAATATTAAATAACTTTTTTTTTTTTTTATATTAGGTTTTTTTCTTTGTCTTATGCATTACATGCTAAACTGGGTTAAATCTATTAGTATTCTGTATCAGTAGTAAGTCAAAGGGACACAAATGGGACAGCAGTGGCAGCATCTCATAAAATCCTGTATGCGCTCTGCTGTCAGAATGAATTATTCCTTCATCAAACCCAAATATGCATTTAAAAAATATGAATTGCACAAGCTTCATCATGTAATCTCACCCTCGCCAGGGCCCAGAGCCACATCATCCTCATCAAATTTCTCCATCTCTTCATCATCTTCTTTGAGCAGGACATCTTCATCTTCATCTGATTTATCCATCTCTACCCCGGCATCCTCCTCCATGTCCTCAGCCTCCGCGTTCTCTCCCTCCTCCTCCTCCTCCTCCTCCTCCTCTTCCTCATCAGCCTCCATGCTCTCTCCAACCAGATCTTCCTCAAGGTCTTCATCGCCCATGTAACTGAGGCCGCCTCCATCCTCGTACTGTCCTTCAGAGCCGTTGGTGTCGGTGGACAGCGCCTCCTGATCCAGAGCGGCCTGTAGCCGGGCCATCAGCTCAGCCTTCAGCCCTTTATCAGACAGACTCCTTTTCTTCAGCTCGTCCTTCAGCTCATTCACTTTCAGCTTCTTCACATTCATTGCGCTCAATTTTGACGGTTTGATCCTATATTTTTTAGACGTTATACCCCAAATTTGTGAAATATGAGCGGAAAGAGCAGGTTATGTGCGGACTGTCCCGATAAGCTTGATGCGGTCACTGATGGGCAGCAGTCGGAGCAGAACGGGGCCAGCTTACCCTTATATAATCTACCGTAATACACATAGTAGAAGAGCAAAGTACCGTAAATATCACAATATAGCTATTGCAAAAGATATAAAAATGTAAATCATGAGGAAATTGCTGGAACTAAAAGTAGTAATTTAATATCAGTATTCAGTTAATTGAAGTCACTTTTCATATGTACAGAAAATAAATAAACCTGAATATAATACTGATCAGGCTAATAATAAATAGACCGTTTTTATATAGCCTAGGGTTGCAGTAACATAATAGCCTATTTAATATTAGGCTGCTAATTTATTATTATAGTATAGCCTATCATTTTATTATTCAATGCCACAAGAGCTATAAAAAGATTTATACTCAGCCTAGTATATCAACATTTATATCAACGTTGCCAGAGAACACTATTTTACATAAACTGCCATTTTTATGAAATTACATTTTTTATTTCGTTTTTTCTTAAAGGCTAGGTCAATATATTATACATTTTTAATTATGAGAATATTGTACTTTTTTGCAGAATTACAGATAAGTAAATGTTTTTTGTTTGTTTGTTTTTTAAATGTAAATGTTTTTAAATTTTAAAGAAATTATTTTTTTGTCTCCTATGTCTGATTGGTTTGGTGTTTGGTGACTAATATGGCCATTTGATTAGCCTGTATGTATAAAATGTATTTTTTTAAATAAATTACCTTCATGTGATTTCTGATGTATTAAGCGTTTTTTTTTTTTACTGTCGAAGACTAATTTATTATTGTAGTATCATTTTATTATTCAATGCCACAATAGCACATAAAAGATTTAGTAGGCTATAGCCTATATCAACATTAATATCAATATTGCCAGAAAACACCATTTTGCATAATCTGCAATATCGTTTTTCCCCCTTAAAAGCTATAAATGTTATAAAATGTAAGAAATGATTTTTTTGTTTTTAAAAAAAAAAAAAAACGAAAAACACCAAAGTAATGACGTGATGCTGCCTTCACGTGCTCTAGGAATGATCGTAAATACGAGATTCCTAAGTAAAAACAAATTGCACATGAACGCCCTCCAATTTCGAAACTTGAATGCGATGAGCTCGTAATCACGACGTCAGAAGTGGGAATTATCACATTTCCAATAGCACGTGAAGTCAGCATTATGCTAAAGTCGTGATAAGAGGAAACTGGTATTTACGATAATTCCGAGAGCACGTGAAGGCAGCTAGTGTTCACGTTACCTAGCAACCAGTGTTTTGGACATGGCGGACAAGTACAACGCAGGTAACAATGTTACATTCAAAATGCAAAACGTATCCCTTTTGGGCTTACGATTTACCTAGTAGCATTTGTACCCTTACGTGTTGTTTGTAGCTTAGTTGGCATTGCTACCATTTTTATCCCTTAAATGGTTTGTGCAAATTATCCAATATGTAAGTTAGTCAGCTAACGCGGAGAGGCAAAGTAAAAGACCATAGTTGTTAATAGACAGCACAAGCTTGGAAAATAAAATTAAACAGAACTACAGAAGTAACTGAGACGTCTACTCCACTGTTTTGTCATATTTGCTGAAACATAATCTCCTTTTGTCAGAAACTATTATAACAGAAACTCAAAAGAGGATAAGTAATGCCTTTGACGTATTTGACCATGAATCCAACAAGACTGTTGATGTCAGGTAACATGTCAAGGTTTTAAAATGTCACTTTCCTTGCTTTCTATCATACTTTAGTGTTTTTTATTAAGTTCAAATGTACTGTCTGACAGCTATCTGTTCTATGATGGTGACTTTTTTAAGACTTTTTCTTTTTTTACTGTAAAAGAGAAATAGGCACCATTATCCGTTCACTTGGCTGTTTTCCATCAGAAGCTGAATTGCATGATATAATTGCTGAGGTCAGTGGTTTGTTTTACAGAGCTGGACACTGGTTCATTTAGATATTGACTCTTGCAAACTGAGTAGATCAGTAGTAATGATGTGTGACTGCTTCCACAGCTAGAAGAAGAAGAGCCCACTGGGTTTGTTCGCTATGAGAAGTTTCTTCCAACTATGACTAAGATCCTGCTGGAGCGCAAGTAAGACTGTCACTGAGAATGAAGTGATTAGGATCAATCGGATCAATTATAATAATAATAATAAGCTTTCTGCAGAATTACAAATATGTCCCTGCCAAAACAAATATGTCCCCTGCCCCTTTTTTTTATGCAAATGAGAAATTATTTTTGGTTTTCTATGCCTGATTGGTTTGGTTTTGTGTCTAAAATGGCCATTTTATTATATAAAATTTAAATGATTTCATAAATTAACNTTATGAATTTAATTTATGAAATCATTTAAATTTTATATAATAAAATGGCCATTTTAGACACAAAACCAAACCAATCAGGCATAGAAAAAAAATCTGTTTTAGCAGGGACATATTTGTAATTCTGCAGAAAGCTTAAGATTATTATAATTGATCCGATTGATCCTGTGATTTTGCCAAGTAAGACATGTTCCTGGATAAACACATGAAAAAAACATAAACTTAGATTAGAAATGTTACCCTCGCAATTCAATAAGTTTAAGTTGAAATACTGAAATTACTAAAACTGAAACAAAAATAGGTTACACTTTAAAATAAGTACTGAGTACTATTAATTAACTACATGTACTTACTATAGAGTTACAGTTAGGGTTAGGGTTTGGTTTAGGATTAGTTACTTGTAATTATGCATAAATGACTGTTATTACTATAGTAAGTACATGTAGTAACGTGTAACTACAGCATTTTGAAATAAAGTGTTACCCAAAAATAAATTAAAGATAAATAGAAATAAATTAAAAAAATAAAACTAAAATGACTAAAACTAAAATAAAGACTGAAAATATAAAATTATAACTCAAAATATTAGAAATGCTATAATAGTATATACAAATAATATGAAAATAACACTACTCATAGAGGACCTTGTCAATGATGGGTTTCCTTGCATTTTGTTGAGATGCCCTGTGTTTGAAATAACCCTCAAGTGCACATCATGATGAAAAAGCTGACCACTTTTCCATCAACCTTGTTTGCAGAAGTATTTTTCCTATACAGTTTCCCTATAGGATTTAACAAAAAACTTAAATCAAGTGTTTTAAAGGGATAGTTCACCCAAAAATAAAAATGTTGTCATCATTTACTCCCCCTCAGGTTGTTCCAAACCTGTATAAATTTCTTTGTACTGCTGAATGCAAAGGAAGATATTTTGAAGAACGTTTGTAACCAGGCTGTTTTGGGCCACCATTGACTTCCATAGTAGAAAAAAAAAATACTATGTAAGTTAATAGAAGAAAGTTACAGACTTTCTTCAAAATATCTTCCTTTCTTTTCAACAGAACAAAGAAATGCATACAGGTTTAGAACAACTTAAAGGAGAGGAAATTATGACAGAATTTTCATTTTTGGGTGAACTATCCTTTTAAGCTGTGAAACAAAGATTAACAACAACATTGCAAATTTGTGATCAAAAATCCTCTTTATTGCAGGTTCCGTCCTATTCCAGAAGACCTGCTCCTCCAGGCTTTTGAGGTGTCTTATGCTCTGACACTTTAACATTTTGTTATTCTTGTTTTGATGTTTGAATTCACCTTGGTTACACTGCAGAAAATATGTTCAGTGAAATTGTCAACAATTTCAAATTACATTTCAAATTGGGTACATAAAGATGGAGACCTTAGACTAATGGAATTATTATTATGGAATTATTCAATGGAATGGTGCTGTTGTCTCTTTTTAAAGGTTTTAGATCAACAGAAAAAAGGACACTTGGAACCAGAGGAACTGACCAAGTATCTAACACAAGAAGGTATAGTATCTCCAATGAGACTATTAAAAATAGTGGTTTTGGATTTTAGGATAGGCTTCTGATATTTTGAAATCAATGTGCAATGCTCTTTTGTCTCACAATTAAACAATACATAAGCTGTGTCTCAGAGGCTGCATCTTTCAAAGGCTGCATTCATATAACTTATAAAAAAAGTTGCTAGGCCTTTGAAGGATGCAGTCTCTGAACTGGGACACAGCTAAGGAATCCACAAAGAAGTCAATTTTACTAATTCTGATGTTTTCAGTTAACAAAATTAATTCTTTCTGTTTTGAAGGAGAACCCTTCACACAAGAGGAGATGGATGAAATGCTATCTGCGGCTGTTGATCCTGATAAAAATGTAATTCTCTACAAGGACTTTGTGAGCATGATGACCTTTGATGACAATCAATGAAGGCTGAAGCGAATAGATCAAATAATTGAAAGTTTAGAGAATTACAATCAAGGTATCATAAGCAAAATCCTCTCAGTTACCATAATAAATAACACTTTACATTTTATTTTGTCACTTTCCCTGTGGAATACATCACTAATGCTGTTCATAATGCCCAAATACTCTTTCCTTATTAAATAGTGTGGCAAAATGACACAGCATAGCATTTACCCAATTCAGATCTATTCAAACAGAGTGGAGAATGTGTGCAAGACTGTATCATAGATTAATAATTAATCATTCTCGCTATTAATGAGGCAGGTTTTCTAAGGACAATTATGTGTCTGAGAGCCTCATTATAAAGTCAGTGTGTGATGTCTTTCTTCTTTCAGTTTCATTAGCAGACTCTGATACCACAGTTTTTGTGAAGGCATGACATATTCTTCCTGCTCATTTTCTCCTAATTAACCTGTGCCCCATGGGTGTGTTTGTGTGGGGGAACGACCGGATCATAGCTGCCCCTCTGAGAACTGACCAAAGAAGCACGTCACTTATGAAAGCCTTTACAGAATGCAATTATAGAAGTTAGTTCAGAAAGTAAAGTTATAATCTAATATTTAATAAAGAAATATGTTTTTTTAGGCTGCAGTAACCATCTCAGGTAAGGGTGAAGATTCAGTGGGCAATATTTTAGGTAACATGGCAAGAAGAAATTCATTAAAAAGGATGGATGAACTATTAATCTGAGCAATACCAAGCTTTTAAGTGTAGTACAGCTTTCTCTTTGTTTGCAATGCATTATGCTAAGGTTATCTAGGTATGATTTTTCTTCTCATAAATGGTCATTTACTTATTAGTGTTAGTCTCTTATGAAGTAGTGGGTTGTAGGAGTGGAGGTTCAGAGGGCTTTTTTAGATGTGTGAGCAGTAGGTGGTGCTACTTACCCATGCTTACAAAATGTCCCTTCAAATTCCTACTGAACTAAGAAAACAACTAACACAATACTGGCCATTTATTTTCATGCAAAACCACATTTTATCAATTAAGAAACACTGCCCAAAATGACTTTCAAATGTTTGTTCCTGGTTTAAATAATAAAGTTTATGTACTTCATAGTTCAAATGACACGTTTGCAATATAAGTAATTGAAGATTTTACAATAGTTGACCCGACACACTTTTTTAATATTTTAATGTAATTATGGCCTATTATTTTAGAAAATAATAATAATCCAATTTTTATAGATGTATGTACTTTTATTATTTTATTTTTAATATTGTCTAGGATCCAAAGCAGTTTTGTCATTCATTGTATTGATTACATCTGCATTTACTATACAACTCTCGAA
>RJVU01059333.1:5173053-5227244 GCA_003731715.1 Anabarilius grahami | reverse complement strand
ACGGCGTTTTCAAAAAATGTTTTTAAATAACCACAAAACTTACATTAGGCTACAATGATGCGGTAAATAGATGTCCACGAGCAGTGAGCGTTTGCCTGATGAAGTAACCATGACAACTGTTCGCTGCACGAGCGATTTCGGTATTGGACAGTGCATCAATAAACACAAATGTTGTCATTATTATTATTTTATATATATACATTTACACATACATCACAAAAATATAGTTCGTGTTTAGTTTAATACAGTTTGTGTTGCGCGAGACGAGCTTCTAACAGAACAGCACTGATATAATTTATTTAAAAAAATTAAATAATAAATTGACTCTCCGTAACGAAAATTTCCCTCAAATCGGTCGCTTTAGCTGTAGTTTAGTTTAGCGTGTACACACCTACATGTCAGTCAGTAGAGCTCGAACATGCTATTCGCTGAGGGGCGCGGAGGAGGCGTGGCCAGTCTACCAAGAGACAGATGTGTGCGCTCCTCTGGAGTGAGAGCAGTGCAGAGCAGAGATCAGTCCTCCAACAGAGCCTGATCTACTGATCTACAAGCCTGCGCCTCACTCAAGTCCATATGCATGGGAAAATGCGCCTGTGCTGGGATGCTGTGAAATCTAACGCACTGCACATGGATTCAGCATATCAGAAAGCATAAAAGAAATAATTGGATTTATCCACAGTTGGACTTTTCAGGTTTGACCATCTGTTATTCATATTCCACTCTGGAAGATGGATAGATTTCTGCATGGTACTAGTCGCTGAGACTGGACTTAAGAAGGACTGCTGAACTGACCAGAGATAGATTTTTGGATCTTTTGGTTGTGGATGTAACAGGAGCACAGTTATTTCATCAGTCCCTCTGCAGGCTTAATCATGACCTCTCTAACAGGGAATAAAGACAGATCTGGGACCAGGAGTAGAAAATATGGGGTAAGATTTATTATTATCATTATATTTGTTTTATGAATTGGCGTATGCACATTCTTGTGCATAAGTGTTGAAAAACAGCAGCAACAAACTATTTGTAATGTCGCTCAATATGTAAATCATTAAACCACTTTGCACACTTACTTTTAACATTTATCATGTATGTAATCCAGATATTAATGTTTCAATCACTGCTTTTCATTGTACTATCATTTCTTACAGATGACCGATTCATCCCCTACCAAGTCAGCATCATTCTCTCCTGAAACCTGGTACCGAAAGGCTTATGAGGAGTCCCGGAGCGCCAGCCGCCCGGTCCCTGAAGGTGCCGGCTCTATGCCCGGGTCCTCTGGAACCCCTTCCCCCGGATCAGGAATATCATCTCCGGGCTCTTTCTCTGGCTCACCTGTTACGGTTTCTCCTGGAATCAGTACCGGTTCGCCCGGTTCCTTAGGCGGATCTCCAGGGTTCGGCACTGGTTCTCCAGCCTCAGGTAGCGGGAGCTCACCTGGTTCTGATCGGGGGATTTGGTGCGAGAACTGCAACGCTCGGCTGGTGGAGCTGAAGAGGCAGGCATTAAAACTACTAATTCCCGGACCCTACTCTAGCAAGGTAGGCTGACACATAAATCATTTAAGAATATTCCGAAATCAGGTTTTGACTTGGTAATGCATCATGCAGATACAGATGACATCAGATATCCATGCTGACGTGTGATATATAACTCAGTTGTTGCAGTGCGTAAAAAAAGGTATGCACAGAAACCAACACTTAAGATTTAAAGCGTGCTTCTATTGGAATTAAATTTGTGTATTGCATCGCAATTGATCAGTTTGTTCCCTTGTCATATGTTGTTCTCGCATATTGCAACTTACAAAAAATAAAATAAAGAGAATGAAAAACAGTAGTTGCACACGAGGGGTGGAGTGCTGAACCTATAAGACACTGCAGCATGTTGCAGATTCACTGTCGCTGTAGTTCCAGTGCGAGTCTGAGATCATGATGAGACTGGCCAAAGGGGGGTGAATTTAATTGCTGACTAACAGTCTTTTTGAAAGACTATAAAGTGAAACAGATTGTGTAAAGAAACACGTCATACCATGATGTGGCTTTGGCGGAGAGCATGAGCGCTGAGAGAAGGACATGTATGATTAACTGTCCATTGTGATTAGTTATTCTGTTTTGGCTTTGGACACCTAAGTTAGAACTGCAGCAGTACTTGGTGTGGATTCCACAAGAGCTCAAATCATAAGCTCAGTATACGTAAATATTCAGTGCGTAATTGGATGCATGCTTGTGCGTAAATATCAAGTTTCGCAGTGTGCTCATGCAGCAAGGTTCATTTTCCTCATTTAATACCGGGAGCTGTTTATAAAAAGACTAAAAGTATGATTTACACCTAGAAATAAATAGTTTACAGAAAAACTCTACCTTTTTAATGTTACTGGTTTTGTTTGCGTCCCATTGAAAACAAAGCAGAGTTGGTCCAATTCAATAATTATCCATTAAGAACAGGGGGCGCTGTGCTTTCACAAACAATGTTAAATTATAGAGATTCAGTATCAGTACAGCATTGTATACCATGTTATCATTTGTGCGTTGTGCACATTAACATATATATATATATATATATAAAGCTACACAAACATATGGCATCCATTATGTTCGTCATTTCAATAATTGCACCAATTATCCGTTTAAAAAAAAAAACTGGCCCTCAGTAGTCCAAAACATCACATCTGCATTTACATTTCCTCATCATGCCCATGTCTAAGTTAATGTCACATCTAATATAATGACCATTATCTAAAAGTAGCATTTTGCTGCTTTTAAAGAGCACCATTGATCTGGTGTGGCCGTGGCTCATGTTTCAGACCTGCTGTTGGTCTACAGATTTTATGGCCAGTTCTGCCAGCTGCAAGTGACCTGGAGGTGCCCATTAAAATAAGCTGGAGGAGGAGGAGGGGCTGATGGGAAGGATAGGGGATCATGGGAGAGCAGGGTGGCCATGAGCATGCTCTTTAAACCAGAGGCGATTTTAAAGGAGACATGACTGAGTGTTTGGGTTTTTCTCTGCAGGATCTTCACCCACATGGTGATTAGAAAGAAGTGTTGAGACATGAATTGAAGGTTAGAGCCTCATTGTGATATTCAATCCTTCTGGACATCTTACAGTATGCTGTGTTCCACTGAAAGTAAAAATGTCTAATTTCCTACAAAAAAAAAAAAGTGTAGTAGAACAGAGGGAGGTGGTAAACATTGACTTTAAAGCACATATAGTCTCACGTAGCCAGACCTTCAGACTAACGGCAGAAGGTAATTGGCCAATGATGACCAAGAGGACGCCTGATTGATATGTAAAGCAACCAATCACAGTTTGTTTTGTTCAGTGTCATGTTTAGGGGTGTGAAAGTGTAAAGTCAATGTCCCCACAATAATAGACCAGTGTGCAATTTATTCAAGAATGTTGTGCAAGTTTACTGCAATAATGGAGCAACAATAGTGCTGTGAACTTCACAATATTTAGAAAATCCAGCATTTAGTTTAACCTGATGAGCGCTCATTGTCACAGTTTTAAACACAAGGGGTTTGTTTTTCCATGCGGGGGTTTGGCTTTGTTTCGGACTGTTAAAGAATGTGAAACACACATCTCCCAGAAATCTTAGCGAATTTAACCAATCAGATGACGACTTCGAAACTTCTAATTTTTTCCCCATATTGTGTGCCAAATGCATCAGACATTCAGCCAATTTGATAGTTAAAGTCAAGTGTGTAAAACATGGTAAATTATGCTTTATTGATAATCTTATACATCCAGATTATATGTTAGCATGTATAGCATATTGCTGTAAGATAATTTTTTGACATTTTAACACCTACAAACTAAAGCTTTATGTCATCTTCCAAGCAACACACTTTTACGGTCTAAAGTAGGAATATCCCACATCCAACTGTGAGTAGAACGCAGCATACTGGAACAGTGGTATAGCTCACAGAACTTGCACAGGACTCGCTGCGTTGTGAACGTCCCCTGGGGTTTGTCTTTAGATTACACCCGCTGAACAGAAGCATGTTCATTTCATTCCCATGCACACACAGCTTCCGTTTCCAACAGTTGCCACGGTAGCAACATGTTATAGGTGTGTGCTTCAAACATATTTCACGTTTAATGCTGTTTTTATGCCTCTCAGGTGAGCAAGGCATTATCATATAAAGAGGTCACTTTTCCACTACGGACTGATAGGAATAAACGGGAAAGGACTGCTGACGTTGGCTCAATTCAGCAGCCATTCTTACTGTAAATGGCACTGCCTCCTGTCTGGTGGCTGGCTTTGTCTCGACGCTGGGGTATAATGGTGTCACTAGGGCAGATATGAATACAGCTCAGTGATTAGAGAACAGAACATGCATGGCCCTGCAGGATGTGGTGTGCACGTTTGGTGGCACAGGTTACTTCTTGTTGGAAATGAATGTGAATAATAAATTGTGGCTTTGCAAATTGTGACCTGATAGCTGCTTACAACAATGGAGGATTGTTGACTGTCAATCTAAGTCAAAGCTGTTTATAGTTTGAAACTGCTTGGATTCTCAATGACATAGTCTGTTAATTTCTATTTTTTACACCTGAATGTCTCACAGCAGGTAATGGTTAGCCTTAAAAACCTGCTCATTTTGTAGGTATGAAATGTTGAAAGGTTTTATTTTCATGCAGAGGTCGAGGTGTGCTGCTATTACAGCTTGAAGCTTTTGCAGGGCTTTGAATTCAGTGGGTTTTGCTTCTTTTGAACAAGTATTGGACTTACTTAGGCTTTAAAGTCTTACACCCAGAGAAAGATTTTTCTTGTAAAATTCTTCCATTAAAAATAGAAAAAAAGAGACATATTTTTCACACACAATGAGAGTATATAGAGCTATAAAATTAATATGGATAGAATAGTTAAGATAATTTGTTCTTGGAAGACATAAATTAGTTTTGAGGTTATATTTTGATAGCAGAAAGCAGTTTGATATATTAATAAGCTTTCTCCTTAAAAAATGTACTCACCCTCAAGTTGTTCCAAATCTGTATAAGTTTCTTTCTTCTGTTGAACACAAAAAAGGATATTTTGAAGATTGTATTTTTTTCCTACTCTGGAAGTCAGTGGGTGCCGTCAACTGTCAATTTAAATTTTTGGGTGAACTATCCCTTTAACTAATTTTTGTCTCAGGAGAAGCAAAAATAGTTTCTCTATTTAATCTTATTGCAGTGTGTGAGACACAATTGAAATATTAAAGAGATCTCAATCGGTTATGCCTGCTGAATGTCAACCTGAAGATGCTGTCGAATATTACTGTGATTTCTGTCTGTGTGTAATTCAACACTTTCTCAGATCAGTATGATGTCGAACAGCATCCATGAGCCATAAACACTAGTTTTACAGTGCCAAATGCAGCAGATGTTAAAACCCACTGTGGGTTTGCAAAGTGGGTGGTTTGTTTTTTAGTGGAACCCAAAACTGTATTTCAAGAGTCCATTCAGGTTGTTGCCGTATCCCGTAATCACTGCCAGCACTTCCTCCAAAGCATGAAGGCCTGTAATCCACCCCAGAACCAAGTCAGAGAAAACATCAGGTTCTCCCCCTTGAACATGGGCAATCGATCTCACAGGGATTAGCTGGACCGAGCCAGATCGAAGTTCTCCATGATCAAAGCAGAACGGGCTTGAAGGAGGATACCGGCTGGTTCTGCAGATCTGTGATTTTAAGGCAGCGATCAGCAGTGCTAGTTCACATTAGTCACTCGTGGCTTTATCACTGTGTGAAAATAGTATGAAAGACTTGTGTAATATACCTCTGGAGACTAGATGGTTTGATGTGTTGGATGTGTAGTGTTCAGTCCGCAGCTGCAGTTCTGGGTATGGTTTGTGTGCTCACCAGGAAAGTATTGCAAGTATGTACACAGATTTCTTAACTGTTGTCCAGTAAATCTCACTAGATAACTTTGAAGAATAATTTGCAATGCAAGGGTTAAAATGCATATTGTTTTTTGTGTGTGTGTGTTTTTCATTAAAAACTGAATGCATTTTATGTGTTTGTTTAGTGGCCTTTTAAACTTTGAATTGCCACTTTATTTTTCAAAGCTTTTTGTGTACAGTTATTTACTATGACATTTTGACTAAATGCCATGTAATGTCCTTTGTGCTCTGCTGACTGAGAAGAAAAGTTCCTAAAGAACTAGCTAGCAGAAGATAAAATTGGAACACCAAATAATTTATGGGACATAAGTAAGGCAGTGTTTCCCAAACTGGGGTTCCTGAATCAAATGTCATGTTACCATTAAACGAGATCAGAGAACTGTGAAAAGGAATATTTTTAAATATTAACTTAAAATCAGGGTAAAAATCTCAAGTAAATAATGTATTCTAAGGGCTTTGGGTGACAAAAAAAGTTTGGGAATCCCTCTGTGTAAGTTATCAAAAATTTTCACAAAATAAACCGGCATATGGTGGTCAGCACCCTAGTGGATGGGTCTTGTATCAACCTAAAGGGTTAAATCTTATCAGATACTGGATAGCTCAGCCATGAAACTCTATTCTCGTTCTGATTGGTTATTTCAATGTAACTTCCACAGCCAATACATTTCATGTATCCATCACTACTTCCTTTTATAACCACAACACAACCAAACAAATACACTAATTCTGTGTGCTATGCATATTCTTATTCTAGCCCTCCACCTCCCCAGCACCACCTGCCAAGATCTGCTACAGGGTGGTCACCCTCTTTCTAGCAGCAGCATGTTTCCATTAATTTAATGTTCAGAGTATTTAGCAGAAGCAAGTAGTACTTGGTCTGCAGTAGGGCTGCACGATTTATCGCGATTAAACCGCACGTGATTTGGCAAAGGCTGTGATTATTTTATGCGCAGCTTTGTCAGAGCTGTACGGCTCTGTGATTGGTAGTAAATGCTTCTCCATCTGAAAGCCAGAGGGCGCTCTTGCGCAGAAACTCCAAATATGCCCTGCCGCAGAAGAAGATAACACGCATAATCTCGCTGTATATGAATAAACAGAAGATTGAAACGCTTTGTTTGATTAAACATGACAAATAAACACACGACTGCCTTATTCTGTGTAAGAAGCCACATCATCTCACAGAAGGATGCTCAACTGTCGTTATGAGGTGAGTTTGGAGTAAAAACTTGTTAAATGTTGTCTTTTGTTGGACAAGATGTTAATAAATGCTTCTCATGTCTGGAAAGATGTTTGAAGCGTGTTGCTTTTTTAAATGTACATTATAAGCGACTCAAACTCGCAGTGCTTTCAGATGGATTAGCATTTGCAGCCATACTTCATTGACAAGCTGCGCATAAAAAAAAATAATAATCGCAGCCTTTGCGATTTCATAATCGCACTAAGAATCGCGTTTAAGCACGATTTCAATGTTATTTTTCGTATCGTGATAAATTGTGCAACCCTGCTCTGCAGCAGTGTAGCAGATCTAGTCCGCCAAACCAAACCTACTGTATGTACATTCCATTTACATTAATACAATGCTTTATAAACTATCCAGAGAGTTTTCATGACAGAACGTAAATAAATGGGTGTGAAATATAGATTTTTGTTAAATTATTTTATTATGTATTTCATAAAAAAAACATTATATGAATCATGAAACTAGCACTAGTATCAATCAGAATCAAGTATTATCAGAATCAAGTAACTTTTGATGCGCATATAGTGTTTATTATCACATGTACCCAAGCTCATTTACAAACAGTAGCAGTAAACCAACTATCTCTCATTAGCAATGCTAGTCAGCATGAACTCCACTTTACGTTTGTTGTCTCTCATGCGGTCACTGATTTTACACACATGTGGAGAGGGCCATTCATTGTGCTTTTAACCTGAGAAGAGGCCTCTGCCCCCCTACCAACTAACTCATTTTTTTAATTGCCCAACCACATAACAACAGGGCTGTTTCCTCCTCAGAGGTAGTTGATGTTGCTTGAGACCTCTGCTTTGATGCTTTGAAGCGACCCTCCATCCTGGGCTGCAAAAAGCACTCTTGAAAAGAATACTAGATGAAAAAGAATATAAAATACAGCAAATATTTGCAAAAGAAAGAAATAAACATCTATACAGTAAATGTTAGGTCAGGTCATATTACTTTAGCAACGCAAGTGTTTTGAAATTCCTCAAAACACTAAACAGACTCCATTAAAATGTATAAGCATTACATTTGTACACTGTATTTGCATAATGAATTGTGATTTGTCTTTCCTTTCTTCCATCTATCTATCCATTTATATTTCATATTATATCAATTTCCTTCTCTCCTTGTATTATTTGGGTTTACAACCTTTCTAACATTTTCAACCTTCTTATATTTTCCCTAAAATGTTAACACTATTCTTTTGCTGTCATGGAAGCATTGCTTTTTCATTTAGGAAAATCTTGTTTTGTATTTTTGCCTTGTTCATTTGTCCATGAGGCCTAAATAAGACATGGCCTCCTCCATGTCAATAAATATAGAAGCTTCTCTTTTCATTTTTAATGGTCTCTATGTTGTGCAACTAAAAAAGACTAAACCCCCATATTTTAAAAGAAAGAAAATGTTATGCATGCAACCTGAGGCACTTTACTTACTAGTGTTTTTGGCATGGCATGGCAATCAGCTCAAAGAATTTTCAGAGAGATGATCAGATAGAGGACTTAGACGGAGGGGCTCCATCGTTTGGTTGAGTTCAAGGGAAACGCACACCTTTTGACACAAAGAGACGGGGAAAAAGAAAACAGATGGAGTCATTCATTCTAAAATGTCATGTTTTACAAGAGGTTTAAGTGCATTCCTCTGCAAAATCAACAAGGTTAAGAGGATGAGTGAGACCGGTGTAGTGCAGACTGAGAGAAAAGCTGAGTTAATTATGCCGTGAATGACGAGGACATCGTAAAGGTCAGGAGGACAGGAAGAAACAACCGAAGATGGTGTTAGATCAGAAGAAATGAATTTTACTGGAGCTTTCTTTTGTTTTCTGACATTCCAGCTGATCTAATGGTGAACAGCTAGACTGGGGGTTTTTGTCTTGAAAAAGTAAACAGATAAAAACAACCTTTCCAATAAATTACTAAGCAATTTTTCAAATAGAAGAGTTTAAAATATTTATAAATGCATTAACAGCACAGCTTTGCCACAATAAAATGCGTATTAGTTTTCATATTCATGTTAGATCAATCATATTTATATAAAAATTAATTTACATTTTTTAATTAATTTGCCCGTCTCTGTGAGTTTTACCCCATCACCCAACTGGGCAGCCATTTTGGTTTCAAATGTTTCATCCTATTATGTATTGAGTTGACTTGAGGCCAATTAAAGTTCTGGTTGATTGTGCATAAGGGTCAAAGCATGACATATAAGACTACTAAATATATATATTTAGTAGTCTTACATATATAAGATTTAAATAAGTGATTAAGATAGTGTTTTCTTTGTATGTGAAAGCATTTGGTGTGCATATGAGTGTTATGTTAATGAGTGTAAATGTAAGAGTGCTGCATGTATATGCAAGTGCTTTTTCTGTGTGAGATAAAATGCCGATGGTTCTTCGAAAATCGGAAAGAACTTGAATATTTAGACTTTACAAGGATCTGATCATCCATGGTTGGGTCTAAAATAGATTTGCAAGGACTTTTTAAAAGAAAGGGTTAAATGCACACTGTTTTTATTTGCCCTTGATGGTTTTTGACATGTAGACATGTATGCTTTGCTGGAGGTCATACAGTAGTAGAGGAACAGAGTAGCTCGTTATTATGAATAAAGAACTGAATTAACCTCCAGATGAGCTCTAGCGCATGTCCAAATTATGATGTAGCGCAACGCTTTGTGGGATGTCAGGACAATGTCACCTTGCCCATTTCATCTCTATTGCATGCACCAGTGGACCAGTACCTGCCAACACACACAGTCAGGTTCACCACACACATATACACAGAGAAATAGGACTACCTTCACACCAATAACACCTTTTCTTGGTAAAAGGCTGCGGTAACATTATGATATTATATGCTTTAATATGTGTCTCATTGGTTACATTCACACCATGGTTGAATGTGGTCCAAATCCGTCGTGTTTTTTTTTTGTTGTGGTCACCCTTATATGAAGCAAAAATAAATGAACAAATAAATATAAATAAATAAAAATGTATGTGTGTATGTATACACACACATCTTCACGGTGTCATTATGATTCAGGCTGCATCACAAGTCAGAATATATATATTCTGATGAATATTGAGTCAGATTGACATAAAAAGTGTGTGTGTGTGCACATTTACATATGTGTAAATATATATATACATATTTTATATATATATACATTATTTGAATTTTTAGGAGCATTTTATTGGATAGATGTAAGTTTAAAAAGATTTGTTGAATTTGAATTTGAGTTAATATTTTTGGTCTGTTTTCCTGAAAAACAAAAAACAAAATAAACAACAAAATATATATCTGCCAAAAATGCTTTTTCAATGTTTAGGATTACATAGATGAACTTAATGCTAATAGACATGGACTAAAAGCCTCTAAACTCCCTTTTTTATCAGTAATTTCCATTAAGTTAAGGTGGCAGATCACTTTTAAGAGCCGCATACATCTTTCTTATTCTCTTTCGCTCTCTTTTCTCTGTATATCAAGCTTTTCCTCTCCATTTTCTCGCTCTTTGTGTTTCCCTGTCCTATCTTTTTACCTCTCAGGTTGAAGTAATTAGTCGCAGGGTTTCTGAACAGCACTACAGAGCACAGTAACCTTGAGCTGAGGGGAATGTGAGGGAAACGAGAAGCGAGAACAGAGGCAGAGAACACTCTCAGACCTGAAGATTTGGGTCTGGGGTCTCAGAAGATGGATTACCTGCACAGCACAGAGCAATTTATCAATGTCAGAGAGCAAAAGAGAGGGAGAGAGAGGGAAATGGGGATGAGGAAAGAGTGAATGGAAGCAGAAAAATGGCTCATGGGAGGTCTGGTTCGATTCAAAACTAGATTCTTGAAAAATTACTGCACATACTCTAGCGTTATACAGACACGAAAACGTCATTTAGTCACAGCACTACTAGGCTGCACTATTACTCAATGACAGTTTTCTATTGCATTTTATAGGTCTACTTCCATACTTTCCTGAACCTATTTTTGCTCTGAAGCCCCAATTTCAAACTCTGAAAGTCCAAATCTGTAAAAAAAACAATGAAATTCTGTGTGCCAGCTTGGGTAAATTCAATTAAGTTTGTTAGGAACATTCAAATAGAAAACTATTTTCTATGACGTAAATTGAAATTGGATTTCAGTTTCCTAAATTCCCAGAAATTAAATTCTCAGTCCAGACTTTAACAGTGAGCTTTATCAGACATACTGACAGTGTGCAATTTTGTGATTTATCTGTCTGTCTGTCTCTATCTCTCTATCTATCTATCTATCTATCTATCTATCTATCTATCTATCTATAGTCATATAAATGTTTGTATTTTAGAAGCAGAAATTTTTCTATTTATTTAATGATTATCTATCTATTTATCTATCTAGCTATCTATCTATCGTCTGTGTGTCATATAAAGGTTTATATTTTAGAGGCAGACAGATTATTTATTTATTTGTGTGCTAACTGATCTCAGATGCTAAAAAATAAATAAATAAAGCATTCTCTAAAAAAAGAATAAAGCGTGATGTATACAACTAATGGGATGAGGTGAAGCTTTTTATATTTTACATATCTGCCTAAAACATGTGCCAGTGGTTTATAAATCTGTCTATAATCCTTAAAGAAATAGATCAACAGAAATTTAAAAGTTTTGTCATTATTATATTCATCATTTCCCAATTCACCCTGTATTATGCTATTTTTCCATATTTCTAACTAATATATGAAGACGTTAAGTAAACAATGACAATGAGAATTTTGAGTGAAGTACCCCTTTAAATAAGAATTGGAATGCAGATTAAAGCAAATACATGGCAATCTGGCAGTGTAATGGTTAACTGAAATTGTGTTCTGGTTTATTTTTGTTTCATAGCTGAGCGATCAAAGAATGACCCAATGTCAGCTTTCAGCTTCTGTCCTCTACTTCTGAAATATTCGCATCTGTTGTGTTTATCCACAGTATTGCTGTGTTATTTTAAGGTAGTGCAGCCTCTGACTTCCCAAGTCAGCACTGACAGCCGTAGGCTGAGGAGAAGGGCCACATATTTGTGTGTATCATTGTGTGTGTGTGTGTGTGTGTGTGTGTGTGTGTGTTTGTATGTTTTTAGAAAACAGCTCATCCACATGCCAGTTTGTAATTTTAAACTGAATATGAAAAAAAAAAACCCACAGGCATAGAAATAGCATAAGCCTTTGATGACAACACAAAGACTCTGAGTGACTGAGTGTGTTGTATTGTGTTAATTTAGCAAATGTGCTTGTAAATACACTTACTGCTGAGAGAGGCAAATAACTGTCAGTGATTTTCCACTATCCTCATTTAAAGACAGCATGAAATCAAAATTTACTTGAATAATAAATGTCCCTCATCTTATTGTGTATAATTCATTAGTGCATGTCATTTTAAAAAAGAAAAAAGATTGTTTGCATAACCTTTCATCAAAACAATAACTTTTCTTTTGATGTAACTAATTGACCCTTCGCAAAGACCCGCCCCCCTTAGTTACTGTTGCTTTGTCCGACAAGCCGTAACGCTGTCTCGCCACACGCAGTGAAAAATACATCGCGGAGCGAAGAGGATACATGACCACATGTCGACAGACAAGACAAAGCAGGTTACTTATAATATTAAACAAAGTCCCAGCTTTCAAACTGTGTAGTTTTTAAAGAAATTCAAACAATAAAAACCGTTTTCTGGCTCTTTAATGTGTCGTGACCATGATCGTGACAGATTGCTGTAGCGCGTCAGCTCAAGAGGCTCGTAACCCGATCATCTCTTCCTACTAGTCCATTTATAGCATCAATATATACACAATTTTTCAAGTTTAACTCCACCGAGGTTACTCTTCTAACTACTGGCTGCTTTGTCGGACAAAATGGCGGATGCGGCGTTCTGATTGGTTAGATCGCTTGTCAATCAAACCCCCGGCGAAGGGTCAATTGGCTGCACTAGCGGGGACAAATATTATATATATACAGCTCTGGAAACAATTTGGAGTGGTCTCTTAATTTTTTCCAGAGCTGTATATATATACACAGTCAAACCAAAAATGTTTCAGACACTTTGACCTGACCATGTTTTGCTTAAGTGTTATCTGACATAATAAAGATTAATTTTTTTTCTGACAGTTTAACTCTGAGATCTTGTCATGTTTTATTACCATTTTTTTAAACTATAGTGAATAAACTGTAATAATGAATGAAATGTTCAAGGTGTCTGAATAAATTTTTGGTTTTACTATCTATCTATCTATCTATCTATCTATCTATCTGTCTATCTATCTGTATATATATATTAAAAATATTTTATTTATTTTTTAGAAATATATCTTTATTTTTAATAAATAAATAAATAACAGCCCAATGTGTGTGTATGGAAATTGCCTGATTGCAGTTTCCTTTAATATTGTCCAATAATGTCATATCCAGCTTTTCACAATCCAGTCAAACCTTGTTAGGTTTTTCGCTGAATATTGTGTTTCATATTATGGAAGTGAATATGCATTATGACATATATAATATTACAGAAATCATGAATACCATTTCATACTTGCTTTATTATTTGGAAATGATCTAATTACTTCTAATTACTTTATATGTAATGCAATGTCATTAATGGAAGATGGAGAATGTGTCCATGTGTAATAAAATGCTGTGTTTGGAAATTCAATATCCATACTATGATGGTGACTAATGTAAAAAAATCCATTAAAAACACACACACACACACACACACATATATATATATATATATCGCCATAGCAACAGGGCATATTAATTAAAATTGAGTAAAGATCAGTGAAGGATATGTGTCTCATGATTGCTCTGTATGGGTTAGCTATTTACCTGCTGGTTTACTAAACTATATAAACTCTTTTCCAGCAGAGTATATTGTAGTTGTGTCGGTCAGGGTCAGAATCCGACAGCGGATGAGGCAGTTTGTGGTAAAGAAGCATCCATCTGAGCGGTTGAGTCTCAGTGTGGGTTGTGTTTTAAGCTGTGTATTATCTCTAACTCTGCAGCTTGTCAGGTATAGAGTCACAGAGAGAGAAAGACACAGAGGAAAATCTCTCGGGCAGTGCTATTCCTGCCTGTTTACATGGGAAGGGCCAGGCAGACCTCAGATAGCAGCTCCTAGCAGGGTCAATTGAAATCCACTGATCAGTGAAGGCAATGGAAAAGGAAATAAATAACCTACTCTGTGGGGTGATGTTTGACGTTCATCCTTTCCTCAAGCTCATGTTTAAATTTGTGGTTGGTAGAACATCAGACCATTTAACATGTGATTGAATTAACCCACAGAGCTCTGTTGATGTAATTTGGCATGTGAGCAGTGGTTATAATATCTCAAGCTAAGAAACACGAGACTGCATACTAACACTGTTGGACATATCACACCACAACCTTGCAGGGTCTGTCTATCATAAATAGTCTGTGTATTCTTTAGTGATTGTGATTGTATTGAGAAATGAACAACACCTCCTCCCTACTGATCTCACAGTGGGCGTGTGTTTAGAGTCCTAATGAAACCCCACAATCTTCGCAATCAATCACGAGGGTGACAGGCAGACAAGCCCCGCCCCCTCTTGCAGTCCCTTCTCTCTGTCCTCCATCTTGCTCTGTCAAAGTCACTTACAAAAACCAGTGGGAAAAAAAGACCTGTCCTCTAGTATTAGTTGGCAAGTTTATCTATTGTATTTAATGAAACTACTGTAGTATTACCAGTATATGTAAACATAAAGTTTACAAAAGCCTCATTAGGTTTCAGCGTAATGAAGCAGCATGTTTGAGGTTGGTGCCATAAATAGTGTGTAATTAGGTACAAAATCCACACAATTCCTTATTACATGTATACTGAAGGAGACTGTGTGGAATTGCAAGTGCAAATTCATTCTGGCTGCGGTGAGAGAGAGAAATAAGATGCGAGTTTACTTCTGCTGTCCGTGGAATTAGTATGTTGAGCCAGAATCTTCCCACCATACGAAGCTGACCTTGCTGTTCACCTTGTCAACCGTTTGCCATAAAAGCACAGATGCATTTGAAAGCTCTCAAGAGTAATTAATCCCTATAGCTGATGTATCATTTCAGGACGCACATGCTTCTCATTTCTAAATGGCTGTTGTTAATCACTCCAGGTGTCTGTTTGGCACTCTCACCACGTCAATGAAAACACTAGAGAGGAAATGATTGACCGTTAACAGTGTCTAGTGAGAACACATTCATCACCGATCTCATATTGACCCTTTCTACCCAGCGCAAAAAGGGATTATGTCCTCTCCCAAACACTCCAGTGCTGATCCTTGTGTCAGTAAGTGATATTGTCTAAATCACTCATCTCTAACCTGACATTGACCCCCGGCCCGCACAAACAAACACACATCGTCAACCTATTTGTAGAGGCCTGTTTTCATCAGAGGTCGCCCTGCCGCATCAATCCAGTCAGGTCACTGTCTATAAATGTACGTCCACCCTGGGAAGTGCAGCACTCAGCTGAGATTCATTAATCTATTACTGCAAATTGTGTTAGGAAAGACAAGACTGTCTCCTATCAATCAGGCTGAGTTAACTCAAACAACTAGAGGAGGGTTTGTTGTTGATAAGACATCTTGTTTGTGTTCCCTATGATTCAGTTAAGATTATCTGTGTGTGGTTTAATTGATGCTATTTTTCAGCATGGACAACCTCCTCTATTCTTGCCAATGAAGAAAAGATCCTAGAGTGATCAGAAAGCACTTTGGAAAGCCCAAGAAAGGAGACAGTCTATAAACTGTGGATGATCTATGAACTGAAGACCTCTTTTCTTGGTTTATCCAATTATCTTTAAATTGACTTCAGCCAAATTTACTGCCCTGACACCAAACTTGACCCCACCGAGACTCAGTGGGACAACACAGTTCAACCAAATGCAAAACGACAGAGGAATTTAGCCTAAAAAACTTGGAAGTCTGTCGTTTATTTGGTGTCTGGTAGAGTAATATGTCTGAGATTTGAGCTTCTATTGTCAGTGCACTCGCTATTGCTTGTATCAGTGGGAGCCCTCATTATCTCTATGTTAAAATAGTTTTGCAAATGCATTTTCTTGGCTGTGCCAAGTTTGGGAAATTACATTGATATATCCTTATCCCAAGATTCTTCCTGTACTCCAACATTTGGCTGCCAAAAATAACTTTAATTCAACCATTTATAGTTCTTGTTTGTCTTTCTTATAGATATTGTCATGTAGTGACATTTGTAGTCTGAATGATTATAAGGCCAGTTCAAAAAGAGATTTCCTTTCTGCATAGCTGTATTAACCTGACTGTGAAGCACCTGTGCACATTACAAAGCCAACTATGTTGTATTTTCTTTTCATTTCTTTTACCCATTCCTAATGTCCTTTCTGTAAAAATGTCTCATTTGTAAGTCGCTTTGGATAAAAGCATCTGCAAATTAATAAATGTAAATTTAATATGAATGGTTTGATTAACATTTTTGGATAGCATCCCTGAATATCAGTGTGGTTCTGGCCTCAACCATATTAAATTTGGATACCATACTATACAAATTTGGTTTGTTTTTCAATGTATTTATTCAGTTTGTTTGTTTGTGTTTGTTTGTTTGTTTGTTTTTTTTCGATATTAGGCACATATACATTTTTATATTTCATTGTTATTTTTATGTATTTTTTTGCAAAATATACATTACATATACATTATTTATTTTATGTATTTCATTAAAATATTCAATCACTGATGATGACTTAAAGGGTTAGTTCACCCAAAAATGAAAATTTCTGTCATTAATTACTCACCCTCATGTCGTTCCAAACCCGTAAGACTTTCACTCATCTTCAGAATTCAATTTTGATGAAATTTCAGATCATTTTGATGAAATCTGAGAGCTTTCTATCCCTCCATTGACAGCCTACACAATTGCAAAAAGTTCATAAAGTGATCGGAAAACTAATCCATATAAATTGAGTGGTTTAGTCCAAATCTTCTGAAGAGACACGATCGCTTTATATGATGAACAGATTGAATTTAGGCTTTTACTCACATATAAACATTGATCAGGGAACATAAACATTCCGAAGATGAACGAAAGTCTTACTTGTGTGGAACGACATGAGGGTGAGTAATTAATGACAGAAATTTCATTTTTGGGTGAACTAATTGATTCAGTAACTGCTCTGACAGATTCATACATGAATCCATCAGATTCAGTCAAACAGCAACTCCTTAGTTTGTGAGTCTTTTTGAATGATTCGGTGAAAGAACCATCTCAAGAGTCATTGGTCCCACTTTATATTAGTTGTCTTTAACTACTATCATTCCAATTAATCATTTGATACAATGCACTTATGTACATACATGTTTTTACATTGTACCTATGTTATTATCATTACCTACATGTTATTACATCTGTAATTAATTTATGTAATTACAGCTATTAATAACACTGTTGACCCTTCCCTTTTAACACACCCTTAAACCTACCCATACCACTCCCATACCCGTATCCAAACACTATAGATATAAAAAGATGGTTCACGCCTATTACATGTGAATGGGAGAAACTGCAACGCGCAATATGGCGGAATATGTCCCGCCTTCCAAGTAAAAGAGCCAATCGCTGATTGGTAAAGTCATCGCGTCACTGCAGCTGCCATTAGAAGCTCCGGTTCCCATAGAAACTTGAGACTCGCAATTAGGACTGCACATGCGCATTGAAGCATTATGTTTTTTAATGCTATTTAAGGGACAGTTCATGTCAGATTTCGTTGCTGATTTGAAATATGTTATTTAATTGTGAGTTCGGCTAGCAGTTTTTGAGTTTTCAGGATTTCTCCATTCAAATAGATAGGTCTTGGTCTTGGATGCCCGAAATAGCTGCCCGGAGGCGTTGCAAATGTGGCCGCCGAGTGAACAGACTTTCCTTGAGCCATAGAGTCAGTTGCATAGCCTTCATGCATTTGTGGCACTGGCATAGGCCAATTTTTAGGTTGTTTTTAACAATTAATATTGAGATTGTTCAAATGAAGATTGCAATTAATTGTCAAATTGTTTGTTTTTACCCATCCCTAATGCGTTTGATTGTACTCAGTGTTGATTTATATTCATTTTTCAGTGTTGGCACATTGACCACACCTATTACTGAACTGAAACTGATCTGTGATTGTATTACTGGAGCCCCACTAGGCTAGTGTGTATTCCTTAGTGTGCACTGGTCTCATATACGGCACTGGTGCACCCTCAATGTGCAGCCAGCTGGAACTTATTACAGGACGATAAAAGCAGAACTCTATGACTAGCTCCATTTCCTGTGTCAGATCCCTGGGCTGCTGCGAGCTCTAATTTCCTATTCATCCCTCCTCTGAGGGGTGCAGGGCCAAAAAGAGCTGCTGGCCAACTGTGGATTTATGGCAGTTTTCTGGCAATGAGATGCAGGTAGATAGCATTTGGTGGAACGGAGACCTAAGCGATTGTGATCTCAGTTTTTCCCATTCTACATCTATCTCTCGTTCCTAATCTGGATTTTGAAAGCAAACAAACACCAGGGGTGTCGACATGGATTTGGTTTGAAACGCATCGTTTTTTGATGAGTCTTGTATGAGTGGAAAATTTACCTGATGCCGAGAAGCATCTGCAGCCTGTCCCATCTCATTATAAGATCTTTGGGGTTTTTACTCTTGTGTAGCACATAAATGACACACAATTTCTCTCTGCAGGACGCACATCTCACATATCACTAGTATGGATCGACATGTCAAGACTTCAAATGAGGCATGTGCTGTGTCCTCATGCATACATTAGCATTATCTGAACACCAACCATTTTTCATTGACGGCGTGTGATTGAAAAAGGTTTGCTGCAGCAGAAACCATTTAAGAAATGGGCTATTTGCACCAGCTGTGCGTAAGTTACAACTTAGCCTAGTTGCGATGTAAAGAGCCAAAATATTATACAAAAATATTTTTGTGTTGCACCATTAAAGGGTTAGTTCACCCAAAAATGAAAATGATGTCATTTATTACTCACCCTCATGTCACTCCACACCCATAAGACCTTCGTTCATCGAATCTTTTGTTCCGAATCAGTGGTTCGGAGCGCGTATCAAACTGCCAAAACCACGTGAACCATTGAAATTTTGAAACACTTATGACGTAATGAAGCCTTGTTTACTGAAATCATGTGATTTTGGCGCTTTGAACCACTGATTCGAAACAAAAGATTCATAAAGCTTCGAAGCTTCATGAAATCGCCCATCACTAGATATTGTTAAATAAAGTCTTTTTTTTTTTTTTTCACCCACAAAAAAACATTCTCGTCGCTTTTATAATATTAAGGTTGAACCACTGTACTCACATGAACTGTTTTAAATATATCTTTAGTAGCTTTCTGGGTATTGAAAAAGTAAATGATTCATCAGATTTTATTCACAATATCTTAATTTGTATTCCGAAAATGAACGAAGGTCTTACGGGTGTGGAACGACATGAGGGTGAGTAATTAATTACTGAATTTTCATTTTTGGGTGAACTAACCTTTTAAAGTTAGTTGAAACGTAACTCTACCTATAAACTAAATATTTACAGAAGCCTCTGGATAATTGGAGGTAAATGTCAAATTCTGTGACTATTCATTACTTTACAGAGAGCTTACGACCTACTAGCTAACTCCGAAACTAGCTAGTAGTTACTAAAACTCTATAGTGTGGACTTTACGTTCCAATTTAAGTAAGAACTTATGAATGGCAGGTGCAACCCAACTTTTTGCAGAATAAGGGTTACCATATAGATTTTGGCTGAACCCAGCACAGTAATGAGAGGAAGTGACATCGCCGCTGAATAATGAGCTCAGGGCTCATATGGAAATGACTAAAGATTTAGAGGTTTAGTATACGGGAAGTGGCTGAAGTGGACTTAAATCGGTCAGATAGAATGGTCAGACATGAGCCAGCTAAATAGTTTCTTTCTTTGTGATTGTGCACATTTCCATGTGGGCTTAGAGGTAGATTTGTGGAAATTACTCCCAATAGCATGTATTTATGAGCTCTTTCAGGACCTCCATGTCAGCAGCTAGATCCAGACAGCTTTGGATCAACAGTAAAGTGAGGTGATTTTCTCTAAACCACAATCCTCTTTGGTAGAGCAGCTGGGTTTGTGTAGTCTAACCAGAGGTGAAACCACACTTAAGTTTTGTGTTCAGTATAAAAATATTCAAAAACCTCCTTGCTAAAGCTGCTGTGAGCTGCTCTCTATCTTCCACATGCACTCATTCATTTCAACCACAAGCAATCTCTTCAAAACATGCTGAATGATTGATAAGGTGAGACACGCCTCCAAGATTTTCATTATATTGTTTAGATATGTTGGTTTATATTGCTTAGAGGTTTGCCTTTAAGGTTTAATATAGTTCTTGAGTTTTTAAATAAAAATGCTTGTTTAATGTTGTAATTTTGCATTAATTTCACTATTTTTTTTGCATGACAATGCTGCTACTTTGCACTGTTCTATACGGAAGAGGATTAGGGCCAAGCAATAATAAAAAAATAAAACCATCTCAAGATTAAAGTTGTTAAATTTCGAGAAAAAACTTGTTAAATTTCGAGAAAAATGTCGAGGTAAAATGTTGAGAATAAAGTCATTAAAATACGAGAAAAAAACTCGTTAAATTTCGAGAAAAAAGTTGAGATAAAATGTTGAGAATAAAGTCATTAAATTACGAGAAAAAAGTCGTTAAATTACGGGAACAAATTCGTTAAATTTCGAGAAAAAAGTTGAGATAAAATGTTGAGAATAAAGTCATTAAATTACGAGAATAAATTAGTTAATTTAATGACTTTATTCTCAACATTTTATCTCAACTTTTTTCTCGAAATTTAACGAGTTTTTTTCTCGTAATTTAACGAGTTTATTCTCAACATTTTATCTCGACTTTTTTTCTCGAAATTTAACAACTTTAATCTCGAGATGGTTTTATTTTTTTATTATTGTTTGGCCCTAATCCTCTTCCGTAGTTCTACAGTTCAGACAGTGTGATGTATTAAAGTTTATTTGTGTGAGAGAAGTAATTTACACTCTTGATGGAATTTTATTATCATTGATGAATGATAAATGAAATATAAAAACATTAATGAGAAGACTATCAGATGACAGTGGTAAAACATCTTTTTTACAGTGTGGAAAAAGTTTGTTAAAAGATTAATTGTGAATTATTGACCTTAAATGATGGTTTAAATTAAATTTAAGTTTAATTTACATAAAATTAAGTTTTCAGAGGCTGTTTATTTGTTTACCTAAGATTTCAATTTAGGATTGATAATTTCGGTTTAATTTGCATTAGTTTTGTTGACCAATCGCAACACATGGTCCAGCCGACCAATCAGAGCACACTGCGCTTTCAGAAGGAGGGGTTTCATAGAGACTGGAACTAAACGAGAGTCACTAACACACTTGGAAGAGAGGTGCTGCAACAGTGTAAAATATGTGAAAAATAATGTGTATTTTTAACTTTCAAACATGAGACCCCAAAAACAAAATAAAAGAGCATAATATGGCCTCTTTAAGTCATGTGGAATAAAGGATAAATTGGTATTTGGTGCTGATATGAGGTTACACAAACTTAGAATGCATCAACTCACACACGTTAAATAAAAAAACTCAGTATTTTAATTACTTTTATTGCATTAAAGGAAATGTGTCTTGCTCATGCACAATACATACACAAGTATATCTTTAGATCTAAATGTGACTTGAGCCCTTTCAAAAGCAATTCAAGTTGTCATTTATTTCCTGAAAATAAAGCTGCAGAATGTGGTATTCCAGGTGCGGAGCCTCTTTCTCTCTCTGATGCCTGCATGAGGAGATAAATGTTGGGTTTGCTCATGCTGTGTGACTGTGGTTGCCCATCCTGAGACATTTAGACGGGTCTTGAGTGAGTTCAGACAGAACTGATGAATGTGTGGTAGTGGAGGTGATTTGCTGTGGGTTTACAGAGCTGTTATTTCACTCTCATGTGAAACACAACCAGGAACAGAGCAGATTCTGAGCCAATAACAGAGATCAGAGTGGAAATATTGTGGTATTTACTGTGACATGCCTCAGTAAATTCACTTAACATTTTGAGCTGGACTGTAATATATCCTCAGTGGTAATAATGTGTTTAGGAGACGTCAGTCAATAATTCATTTTGCTGACATTATTATTATTATTTATTTATTATTTTATTTTTTTTGCTTATGGCTCATAGCTGTTGGGGATGATCAAAGAATACAGTAATTACCGTAATTACCATAGTCTTGAGATGACCAAGTCCTCGGACTGGGAATTATGCGTTTCTATTGCAACTCTATCAACCCCGAAATGAATCTGCTGGGGTCAGATGGTACAAGTAGAAATCCTACAAGTACAAAAAAATCCTATTTTACAAGCTGTAATTATGAGCTCGACGAGGACATGAGCGCTTTTTGCAAGTTGAAATCACGTAATTGTGGTAATTACAACATGGCATGCACAGCAGCATATGACGTTAACACAAGACAATAACGGAAAAAACTAAAGGGCTTAAAGGTTTAGTTCACCCAAAAATGAAAATAATGTCATTTATTACTCACCCACATGTCGTTCTACACCCGTAAGACCTTCGTTCATCTTCCGAACACAAATTAAGATATTTTTAAAGAAATCCGATGGCTCAGTGAGGCCTCTATTGACAGCGAGATAATTTACACTTTCAGTGCCCAGAAAGGTACTAAAGACATATTTAAAACAGTTCATGTGACTACAGTGGTTCAAACTTAATATTATAAAGCGATGAGAATATTTTTGTGCACGAAAAAACTAAATAACGACTTTTCAACAATATCTAGTGATGGCCGATTTCAAAACACTGCTTCATGAAGCTTCGAAGCTTTACAAATCTTTTGTTTTGAATCAGTGGTTCGAATCGCCTAAGTCACATGATTTCAGTAAACGAGGCTTCGTTACGTCATAAGTGTTTCGAAATGTCAATAGTCCACATGACTTTGGCAGTTTAATACGAGATCCGAACCACTGATTCACAGGATGATGAACATAATATACAACCAGTGAGCTCTAATCAATTAAACAATGACAACCAAGTAAACTGGAACTAAACACACAGGAACAGAACACAGGCAAAATAAGACAAAAGAATATCAAAATAAAAGTCCACGGACACAGGCACAGAGAATTTGTGACAGTATTCATCAAAGAATCCTGAAAAATGTATCACAATTTCCACAAAACCTTTAAGCAGCACAACTGGTTAGAACATTGATAACAATAAGAAATGTTTCTTGAGCAGCAAATCAGCATGTTAAAATGATTTCTGAAGGATCATAGTAATGATGAGTAATGATGCTGAAAATTCAGCTTTACAATCACAGTAATACATTACATAATCAGTTATTTTAAATTATAACAATATTTCACAATATCACTAGTTTTATTGCATTTTTGATCATAAATGCAGCCTTGGTGAGCATAAGAAACATCTTTCAAAAACATTAAAATGTCTTACCGACCTCAAACATTTAAACGGCATATGGTTACCGGAGGTGATGTTAAATATGACTGAATCTGAGTCATTTAGCTGATGGAAAGTTTGAACAGATGTGGAAAATTTTCAGCTTTAATTTTCAGAGCTAACATTTCATCCACAATAAGTTAGTAACAAATGATTACCATAAAAAATCATGGCACAAAACCCAACTCTTGATGAAGAAAGTTCAGCTTTCGAAAACACTGGACATATAAGTTAGTTGAAACCACAAATTTTTCCTTTCTGTTTTTGTGTTTGCATATTGGCTTGCATCCATTTCTAGCTAATTTTCGTAAAAGCAGGCCGCTCAATTTTAATCGAGAACCATGTTGATTTTATGACTCTCTTGGCTGAATCAAAATAATTAAAGCAAAACAGATGTGTTTTATTACAACTTGGACGGATATTGTTGCATCAGTAATAAGCCTCAAAAATGCCCATATTTATTTCTTAACAAGGAGTAACTTGCCTGTTATTTCTTATATTAGCACATTTCAAACAACTCAGCGGTGAGGAGCATGTAAATTAGCCAGGGTATTTAATATTTTGCATTTTGTGATGTAACACTATATTTACAGTATTACTGGAGTGAGAAAATGAAGCAATTTCTCCTCTTAGTCTCTAATTTAAAATATTCATAAAAATCTAACCTTAATGAATCCTGTAGGTATGTCTGTAAGGAAATGTGATCAATTAAAAAAGAAATTTAAAGCATATGGAAACCTTAAAAGAGAGATTTTAGTGAATTGATTTATTATATAGTTCATGTAAATGACTAGAATAATAATTCATGCAGTTTTTCAGTATTTATTTTAAATATATGAGCATATTTAATGCTGTCACCCTAATTTAGATCTTTCACTTTTGTTTCAGGGGAAAACGAATCATAATTTGATTATAAAAAAATTGATCTGAGAGTTATATAGGGAGACTGTTCCTTTAAATTACTACTTTTAATTGAGTTTAACTTCTAATTGGTGTTGAGCAGGTTTGGGGTCAGGACGTTCATGTTAAAATGGATCAGGTTTGTTTGGATTGGGTTTTCAAGCTGTGTGCAGTTCACTTGTCCATTCAGTTTGACTTAAGCTTTGACAGTTATTGACAGCACATATGCTTCCTGCCTACACTAAACTTGCTGTCTGAAGCTCAAATACATGCATATGGGACTGTATGCATCCTGTGTGCTCTTATCAATAGCTGTCTGTCTGTCCCTCCTGATCCGCATGGCTTGGCAGCAGTTTCGGGCCAAAGACACGAGTGGGTTGTGTGGGCGCAGATAGAGAGCTGGTCCCCGCAGAGAGCTCTGGGTTTGTTGATGTAGGATAATTGTCAAGGCAAAGAGGTGAATTAGGGATGTCAAACTAAACAGCGTCTTTGTGAGGTTTATGGATACGTTGTGTACACTCACAAGAGCTGCTCAGAGGAAGATGGAAATGTAATGAATGACCAGCAAAACCTCCATATGAATGAAGCCACTCACAAAATGAGCACCACATTAGCCAAAAGCAATATCAGGTAATATGCTGGTACTGCAAAAACTGACTTTGTCCTTACATCGCTCTCCAGAGTTTTACATGTTTATAGTTTACAGGATCTTGATGTAGGAAATACAGCTGCAGAGTTTAGAGGCTTTTATAAGATTGAGACATATAAACTAGCAATGAGAGCAAGTCATTGCTTTTAGTTTCTAGTTGCATACATAAACTTTGGGTTTCTTCTGCAAATAAACTCAGTAGAGGAAAGGTGGTCAAACAGTGTGTGGTCATAGCTGATTTTATCAGCACAAACTACAAGGAACGTTCTTTAAATTTGAATAAAATGAAAACTAAAAGACTTTCAAATCACATGAGACAATATTTTATTCACAATACAGCATAGATAACATAACAAATGTTTAAAAAGATAAATTTTACACTTTTATCCACTAAATGAGCTCATTTCAAATTTGATGCCTGCTACAGGTCTCAAAAAAGGGGGCAACAATTGGCTGAAAAAGCAAGAAATTTTGAGAAGATTCAGCTGGGAGAACATCTAGCAACTAATTAAGTTAAATATTATCAGGTCTGTAACATGATTAGCTATGAAAGGCATGTCTTAGAGAGGCAGAGTCTCTCAGAAGTAAAGATGGGCAGAGCTGTGAAAGAGTGCGTAAAAAGATTGTAGAATACTTTAAAAACAATGTTCCTCATCGTCAAATTGCAAACCTCATCATCTACAGTGCATAACATCATCAAAAGATTCAGAGAAACTGGAGAAATCTCTGTGCGTAAGGGACAAGGCCGAAGACCTTTATTGGATGCCCGTGGTCTTCGGGCCCTCAGACGACACTGCATCACTCATCGGCATGATTGTGTCAATGACATTACTAAATGGGCCCAGGAATACTTCCAGAAACCACTGTCGGTAAACACAATCCGCCGTGCCATCTGCAGATGCCAAATAAAGCTCTATCATGCAAAAAGGAAGCCATATGTGAACATGGTCCAGAAGCGCCGTCGTGTCCTGTGGGCCAAGGCTCATTTAAAATGGACTGTTTCAAAGTAGAAAAGTGTTCTATGGTCAGACGAGTCCAAATTTGTCATTCTTGTTGGAAATCACGGACTCCGTGTCCTCCGGGCTAAAGAGGAGGGAGACCTTCCAGAGTGTTATCAGCGTTCAGTTCAAAAGACAGCATCTCTGATGGTATGGGGGTGCATAAGTGCATACGGTATGGGCAGCTTGCATGTTTTGGAAGGCACTATGAATACTGAAAGGTATATAAATGTTTTAGAGTAACATATGCTCCCCTCCAGACAACGTCTATTTCAGGGAAGGCCTTGTGTATTTCAGCAGGACAATGTAAAACCACATACTGCAGCTATTGCAACAGCATGGCTTCTTCGTAGAATTGGCCTGCCTGCAGTCCAGATCTTTCACCTATAGAGAGAAATATGTCAAAGACGACCATGAACTCTTCAGCAGCTGGAAATGTATATGAGGCAAGAATGGGACCAAATTTCAACACCAAAACTCCAGAAACTCATAACCTTGATGCCCAGACGTCTTCACACTGTTTTGAAAAGAAGAGTGAAAGTGAAAGTGAAAGTGAAGTGACATGTGGCCAGGTATGGTGACCCATACTCGGAATTTGTGCTCTGCATTTAACCCATCCAAGTGCACACACACAGCAGTGAACACACACACCGTGAACACACACCCGGAGCAGTGGGCAGCCATTGCTGCGGCGCCCGGGGAGCAGTTGGGGGTACGGTGCCTTGCTCAAGGGTCTCACCTCAGTCGTGGTATTGAGGGTGGGGAGAGCGCTGGACATTCACTCCCCTCACCGACAATCCCTGCCGGACCTGAGACTCGAACCCATGACCTTTGGGTTACAAGTCCGACTCTCTATCCATTAGGCCACGACTGCCCCGTATGAGGAGATGCTACGTTATAGTATATATATATATATACATATATTTTACTATTATAGTATTTATTGTTATTTTGAATTCACTTTTATTTTCATATTTTCAGTTTTCATTGTAATTTTGGTTCATTTTGTTCAATTGTCCACTTAGACATTCTACTAACTATAAGTAACTTTGCAACTACATGTCAACTAACTCTCATTAGAGTATTACTAGACTGTTAGGTTAGGGTAAGTGTAGGTTAGATTAGGGTTAGTAGAATAATTTTTCATGTACAAAGTTACTTATAGTTAGTAGAATGTTGGAGTGCATCAAAATAATGTGTCAACAGATATTAAGCAGACAGTCTATTAATACTCTAATGAGAGTTAGTTGCAAAGTTACTTATAGTTAGTAAATAATGTGTTATCACAATTTGTAATAGTTAAAAATGCATCACATGATCAGTATAGTTCGATCTGGAAATGTACGTATTGAAGTGTTTCAAAATGAGACATCTCTTTATTCAAACCATTTCTTGCCATCACATCTAACTTTCCCTGAGGGCAAACATGATGAGGGTTAAATAGGTCACTACATTTTAATTTGTTTTAAGGCATCACCACTGAAGCTCTCCTGGGCTGGTCTTCATCTTTGTACACCCAAAAGTGAAATTTCTGTCATCATTTCTTAACCCTCATTTTGTTCTAAACCTGTATGACTTTCTTTTAACTGTTAAACACAAAAGAAGGTATTATGAAAAATGTCTCAATGTTTTATTTTCTTCTCCATATAATGACAATGAATTTGAGATCAGTTCTAAAATACCATACACATAACTGTGAAAGAGGATTTTGTCTGAATTAAATGTATGTATTGGCATGCTCAGATAGCGAACCAGACCATGTTCCACAACAATGATTTTGCAGTGCTGATATGTTTCCTAGATCCATTAGAAGATCTATAGTGTTTTGTACAATGTCAGAGATGTGTGAAGCACAAAATGTTCTTTAATATCAATTTGAAGACTAGTATTTGTTGTTAGTCAATGTAAAAGCTCATTCTGTACCCATATTTTTGATTGCTACTCAATATCAGATGTGTTGGACTGTTTCTAGTTCACGTCCAATGACAAGACTACTTAGAAAAAGCAGGACAGTATATCTTCTGTTCCTGCTCTGTAGCTCATGACTTTTTCCCCTCATCCTCTATGTTTGTCCCAGTGGGACTGTCCATATAGACGATGGTTAATTGATTCAGTCAGGGCTTCTGCTAGCAGTATTAATGACTTCAGTGTTTTCATAACCAGCCTGATAATGGCTGCAGTTCTCTCTGGTTCCTGCTAATGAAATAAGGAATTGACTAGCGAACAGGAAACCAGAGGCTCTGGAAGCAGGCCTAACTTTTGCTCATTTGCTTTGTCCTCTAAAGCGGGTGAATGTGGTTTGAGACTATAGTCCGTTGGCAGTGAGTAAATACTTCCAATGAAGACCTAATAACCATCAAGACTCTAATTTGACAGACACTGAGGAATATGAGCCATTTCTTCAGACTTGGATCCAGTTCCCATCATGATGAATGGTAACTATCCAATCAACACTTCTGTGAAGCTCTCATCTGAAGACTCTTTAAAGCAGAGTGCTGGACCGGAGGGCTTCAGTCCATCTGGCAATCTTAAGAGGCCTCTTTCACCCTCTCTCAGACTCTCTTTTTGGCTGGAGAATGAATGGCTACATCCATTAGAGCGCTTTAGCCTACATGGTTCTGTTTGTCCTCCCAATGTAATCTCAAGTCTCCATGCAATTATAGTGCTGTAGAGAGTGGGTAGGGTTTATTTTTTATAAATGTATGTAGTAGGTATGTAAACACTGCAAAATGTTATAGATGTTGCACGGATGTATCTTGAATGAATGCATAGGTCTCTTCCGTGTTCTCAAACAAAAATCTTGTTCCTTTGGAAACCCTAATGGAAGTTTCTAAGTGCCCCTTCCCCAACATTTTACTGGGGTCACTGAGGTGGAAAAAATTTTTTCATTATCATTTGCAGATATATACTGTAATCAAGGAATTTAAATGTATGCATTTGCCAGATGTTTCACTGTCTCCAAGAATCTTTACATTGAAACTATCTTTTTCATGTTCCTTGGGAATCAAACCCATAACTTTGGAGTTGCTAGCACCAAGCTCTATTGTTTGAGTTACAGAAAGTTTAGGTCTGCAGTTTTCATCAATCATTTTAATAACTTTTATCATATTTTAGTCCATAACTCTGTGACTGTAATCAAAGGCAGTGAAACAACATGTAAAAACAGCACTGAAAATATTTACTGTACAATTTAATATAAATTGTATCACTATATTTGTCACTTAAATTGCTTCATAAATATTTATTCAGTATGAATATGTAGTATATTCCACGCATGTATACCCAAGCCTTCCAAAATTCATATCAGATCTGTAAATGGCTCAGTGCAATTGGATTTTATGATTTTCTTTGACATTAAACGCCTCTGGTTACTGATTATTACATTTTGGTGGGTTATATGAGAATCAAATTCTCATATTAATAAGTGAAATGCTTGCAAGCAGCACTTTCCATTTAGATAATTTTTCCCAATGAGTCTTTCATTGTGATGGTTTTTGCCAAGTAATATGTCTGCTTATTTTCTGGTTATGTTGCAATTGCTTGTAAATGTGAGACAGACTGCCTTTTGCGCAGCAGTGAAAGTTGTTTTCCTTCAAATACGATTAGAGTTCACTTTTTTACAGTTAAACTGAGTTAAAGTCTGCTATTTTTGGTTATTTTTGGTTAAGTCTTAAAGTGGCACGGCTTAGGATTTGGTATTTAGGTCCCCACCCTGAAAGAAGAAATATCTGCAGTGGCTTTGCATGAATTAGAGAAATGCAGGTTTGTGCTGCTGTTGTCGTAAAAGCTGAACTTCTTCCAGTTTTAAACCAGATTCACCTCCAACTTGATCCACATTTGTAATGTTTGTTTGTTTTTTGTAACATAACAAAGCTTGACATAAATTCAAAGACAACTAGCTTTATGATTAACACTTTGTGTCTATGCTAACAGAACTTCCAGTGTGTGAATGATCATTTCCTGTCAGCCAGGGAAGTGGAGGTCAGTGTGTCAGTGGGGTCAGCAGACATATTCCAGATCACTTCTCTCTGCCTTCTACAAATATTTACATCAATATTTCTGTGCAGTCTAATACATCACAAGCAGCTAGACATCCTGAGTGAAGTAAGGTGCATACCTAAAAAGTTTGCATACATTGCCATTAAAAAAACTGGCTCAACCAATGGAGTGGGTTTGGGGCAGGACTATCTGTGTGCCTGACAAATGGCAGACAGGGGGAGAGATCAATCATTAATTGTTGCTATTTTGTTTCATTGTGATAAAAATGAAACATTTAAGCTTTGAGGTGAACTTTTCAATGCATTGTTGCAGTGAATTATGGACCCTTTTTCTATAGTAGACATTGCATCCCACTAGATTTAGCACAGCTTCTATACAATAAGACAAGCAGAATGCATGCAAAATGAGGCAAAGGAGCTTTCTGGGTAGAGTTTATGCCTTAAGTGGGGTTGCATTATCTTTTTATAGACACTGACCAGAAACGCATGACAGAACCACCAACGTGGTCAGAGATAAGCATCTTAGGTTTGCTCTTTTAGAGATCCTTATGGTACAGTGCTGCCCTATTAGCTTAAGTTTACTCTGTGATAGCGGCATTAACTGCGGAGATCCGCAGAGGTCACTGTGTGCAATATATGGGGCAGAGGGGATGCTGGGAGAGAAGGGGAGGGATACACAAAGCAGCTTGTGTAAGATGAGAGTTGGTCTCTAGATTTACACTGACAGCAGGAATGTGTGGTTTTAATCAGAACAGACCTTCATTCTCTCTCTTTCAGTGACTGTACTCGTGCACGGGGCTTTGATTAGCTGGACCACTGCCCTGTGCTCAGCCAAGAGGGGCCAGGTAGACCCAACAGGGTGGTACAAGGTGCGGTAAGGACACCCTAAGCATTGCACTGTGTTTTCGCATTGCACCCCACCGACTCTGAGTCCATAATGATGTTTCAGAGATAAATGGTACAATGCATCAGATATATTCAATGCAACACTAAGTCATTTGGTTAAAGAGACCCATAATGCTCCTTTTACAAGATAATATAAGTCTCTGGTGTCCCCAGAATGTGTCTGTGAAGTTTCAGCTCAAAATACCCCACAGATAATTTATTATAGCTTGTCAAATTTGCCCCTATTTGGGTGTGAGCAAAAACACACCGTTTTTGAGCTGCTGCTCCCAGTCCCTTTCCAGAAGAGGGCGGAGCTTTAACAGCTCACGCTTTGGTTGATCAACAACAACAAAGCTGGAGAATCTCACGCAGCTAAAATGATGATTATCAGTATCAGTATCATTATCAGTGTTCAGCCTTACATTGTTCAAACCGGAGTCGGACACTGATGGAGAGACTCAGGAAGAAGTTACAACTTTTAGAATGCATCTGGACGTTTCTGAACAGTTAGTGGATACATTTATGTAGTTGCTGTGTAGTTGATTCAACTCATCGACTAGCATGTTAATCTTTTGTGCAACTCCAGCTTTGAATTGACCCTCATTTGTGAAGCAGTCCGGCGTAACATTACGGCATGGCAACAACACTCTTCTACAACAACTCTTCCTCTTCTCTAAAGCAGCCCAACATGGCCTCACCCTCTTTGTTGCGTGTTCTTGGGGGCAGGGTTTATGTAAATTTCAGGAATAAGCTTGTTGTAGTCCCTACCAGCCATTTGTTGTAGTCCTTAAACAGAGAATTCTTCAAAAGAAAATATCTCCCTTTGCATTGAACTTTGAGAGTCGTAACTTTAAAGATGTTGTTTATGCTCAAACAGCAACAATACACACTATCTAAAGTAAAAAAAACTAAATGAAATCATAATCAACCAATTTTCTTTACCAAGAAAGGAGTGGCTTTGAAGCACAGAGTTATTTTTATTGTCTCTATTGAGATATTCAAGCCCACTTGCTGCCATTCTGGTATGTAACGCCCAATTTTTTTCACAATCCAATCAATTTGGGATAGATTAAATCTTGTTTCATGTTCTGTTTTACTTGTGAGATTATGGAAGAAAACTGGATTGTGAATACAGCTGACTTTCTTTTTCAACAACTTCTTACTTGTTTCAACAACTCATTTAAAATAATACAGATGTGCTGCCACATTTCATGCACCTGCGTCTATGCTTTAGACAAATGGTACTGTCACTAGCTGCATTGCTAATTCAGCCTCTCTTCATGCATGAGTGCGGCTGCCTGATCCGAAGGTTTAAGGTTAATTGTTATTAAAGCTGCTTTAAACTTCACACCTCTCCATGACTACTGCATTTGGAGTCCGAAAGTGCCATTATAGTATCGAACAGACACAAACACGTCTAGATGCTAAAAAGGTCAAGTAATTTTTTCAAGGCATTGTGGACGCTAATTAGATTGTTGCTGGGTCTAAAATGAGAGAAGAACCATCTAGCCATTATTATGAGCTCCAGGATGTATGGGGTAAAATATGAAATTCCAACTGTGAATGGATTGAATTGGTGATAAATCTGGTGTGAGATCACTTAATTCTTCCCTGTGGCAGAACTATTTTGTGTAATGTAGCTTTTAAGTCAATGTCTTAATCGAAAACAATACACAGATGGGATGCAACAGAATGAAAGATTAAGTATATTTATTTCTGAGTGTCCACTAAGTCTTTGCAAGTGTGCATTTCTTGATGAAATGATGATGTCATTCAGTTCATCTAAATAGAATTGTTCTTGCATCTTCACACTGGCCCTGTGAGAATGTGCCAAAACGTAATTATGATCTTCATCTCATGGAATGCTCAAGCACATGGTGTGATGATGCACCAAAGCCAGATAATTGGCAGCTTTATGCTAATGAAGACTTGGAAGACAGAAAAATAAAGAGCAGACCAAATCCAGAGTGACAATGCGTGAAAACAAGGGCTGTGTTCTTCATTTAGTAATGAACCTACTTTATAACCATGCACATATTTTATATTCAGTGAATATGCCATCATCTTTAGATTAGGCATTAATTGGTGTAGTGGTTTATGCTCACGGCTGGTAACCAGGAGGTTGGTGGTTTGATCTCTGTAGGAAGTGGGGCATACGCCAATCAGAACTTGAATACGGCTCTTAACCCCAGGATGCTTCAGGGGGATTGTGCCTGCAATAAGTTCATGGTGCCATTCTGTGATGGCATCATGTGCATGTCTTAGAAAAAACAAATCCATGGTTGTGTGGCTATAAATTAATGATTCTAATTACTTTGCAGTGCAGATAGAGTCATTTAGTCTGCTTAAGACTGCTTGGGGAAAGACATTAGAGGTGTATGTTTGCCCAGAGGAAAGTTGAATTGCTCAGAGGTTCCTTGTTCATTGCACTTAATTGAGTTCTCAGTTTCATACATTTTTTCTTAGATTTTTCTCCTAAAACTTCTTTGAAAAAATAAAAATGAAACAATAGTTATACATATAGAGTTTAAGTAAAGATAAATAAATAAAATAATGTGGATAGCAGCTTAAATTATTTTGTGTATGACCGTATGCCAACAATTGTCTTATTCGTTTCTATATTTTTAGTGATAGGTTACACATAAATGAAAGTTGTAATCATTTACTCACGTGTCATTCTAAACCTGTATGACTTTCTTTCTTCTGTGGAAAACAAAAGAAGATATTTAGAAAAATGTCTTATAATGAATAAATTATAAAATGTGGGTTTATAATAAAATTTGTATCAAATGACTTTTGACTGCAGATTTTTTTGAGCACTGTCTGTGACGTATTGAAAGTCACTTCCAGAACATTTGAGTTAACAATAGCCGCTTTTTCACCGAAATTACCCGGAACAATTTGTCCCAGAATTGTTCTCCATGTTATCTCATTGCTGTCTATGAGAAGCAATTGAGAAATTAAATAGATTAGTTTTTGAGTTTTTGAGCATCTTGAGACAAAACAATGGCACTAACATATTTTAAGATATGTCAGTGCGAGTTGCTTCAGTTAAAACAGATCAAACATGCATTTTAGTCTGGGACTAGGCTTACGCCTTGTCTGTGAAACCGGGGGTTTATGTATTAATCTCTCTTAAGATGTCATGGTCATTTAGTCAGCACTTGACCACATTTATTTAACCTTATATGCAGAAATATGACTTCTAATTGCAGAATTAAAACTTATTTTTTCCATTCTTTATTTCCTGTCTTTCCATAGGATCCCTCCTTCTCCCTGCTTCTCCATGATAAGCTGCAGGTGCCCAACAGCACACGCAAAGCGTGGAATGAGCGTGACGGTCGCTGTGACGTGTGCGCCACCCACCTGAGTCAGCTGAAGCAGGAGGCCGTCCACATGGTGCTGAACCTAGAGCAGTGTGATGTATCTCCTGGCTCCCCTCCATCTCTGGCCTCCCTGGTGGGTTCCCGCAGCATCCTCCAGGGTCCCACACCACCTCGTGACTGGGCGTACCTTCCCACAGGCTACCATTCCTCAGCCTCCTCCACATCTGCTACTGTTTCTGCCACCACATCCAGTTCTACCCCAACAACCACCAATGCGAGCAACAGTGGCAGCACCCACCACCCAGCCTACCCCAAACACGGATCCAAACCCAACAGTCTGGGGGTGAGCAGTGGGGTGGAGAAGAAGAACAATTCCCCCGGCCATGCAGGAAAGTCCACTGGACCACAACAGCCTCATCTCCCCAGCAGCCCCAACAATGCTAATGGAACTATGTTGAGTTCTGTCACACTCCAAGGTCACCAATACCTGGAAGGCACCTGGACATCTGGGCACCTGTCAAGAGCCAACGGTGTCACGCTCTATCCTTATCAGGTCGGCTTATTTTACATATCCCACGTCTAACTATCGATCTAGCTATTATGTATTTTCATACCTACAGTATTGCATCAATGAATGAATGAATCAATCAATCAATCAATCAACCAATCAATCAGTTTATCTATCTATCTATTTATCTATCTATCTATCTGTCTGTCTGTCTGTCTGTCTGTCTGNCAATGCTAATGGAACTATGTTGAGTTCTGTCACACTCCAAGGTCACCAATACCTGGAAGGCACCTGGACATCTGGGCACCTGTCAAGAGCCAACGGTGTCACGCTCTATCCTTATCAGGTCGGCTTATTTTACATATCCCACGTCTAACTATCGATCTAGCTATTATGTATTTTCATACCTACAGTATTGCATCAATGAATCAATCAATCAATCAATCAACCAATCAATCAGTTTATCTATCTATCTATCTATCTATCTATCTATCTATCTATCTATCTATCTATCTATCTATCTATCTATCTATCTATCTATCTATCTATCTATTTATCTATCTATCTATCTGTCTGTCTGTCTGTCTGTCTGTCTCTTGTCCTGATTTTGCCAAGTTAGATGCATTCCTGGGTCAACATGTTTTGTTGATCCTGAAACAACATTCCTGTCCAAAATTTTATCATAACCATAACCATAACCATATCCCTACCCCTATCCCTATCCCTAACCCTTCCCATAAGTTATCCCTAAAATCAGAGAGAAATGATAAATAACACTGATGTAGAAGCAAATTACCCTGGTTTTAAGCCTAAACTTGACATAAACTGTAAACTTGTCCCTCAAATCTGATTGGAATGTTGTTTATTGGAATGTTGTTCCAGGATCAACAACATTGATTCAGAAACATATTGCACTTGGTGAAATCAGGTTCTGCATAGATCCATCCATCCATCCATCCATTTTTATGCTTATTAGAATATTACATCATTATCTTCGTATTGCATCGTTACCTTAGAAACATGCTAATGCATCCCAGAAAGTGCCTATGCAGACGGTTCTAAATCAAGTCTTTTATGAGGCACAGTTAAGATGCTGCCTAAAGGTAGATTTCTATGTAGGCAGTAGACTTCAAGATCATTAGTTTTTGGAAGAAAACCTTATTTTTTTATTCATGGTTGGAGGGTTGACGTCCCTTTAGGGAGAAGTCCCGCCTGATGTAATGAGATGTTGTTTGCACATTGTGGTTATTGTTGTAATCTGATGATACAGTCCTTTGGGAGAACCTCTGGGCCTAATGTGCATTGGTAATGTATCGGGTGGAAGGAATTTCATTTTATATAGACTGCATGGGGTCAGGGGAACGTTGCAAGAGAATCAGTTTGATTCATTTGTCTGGATAAAAGCCTTTTTCTTTTGGTCTACTGTGTTTGCAGAGACTGAGAAACCATGGAAGGTGAGTTCATTTTGTTTCTCCGTTCTCTGTAATGGGATGGTATCTAGATTATATCACAGAGCAAACAATCTAATTCTGACAGGCAGGTGAGTGATGTTCATCCCACTTGAGACCTAATTCCTTGTTATTTCACAATGAGATCCAAGCTTAGTGTATTTCTACCAGCTGAAGTCAACATATCATAATTAAACAAGCGTTGAGTAAGGTCCAAATGAGAGATTTTGTTTTAAGAGGGATAATTTAGTCCTGGCATATGTTATCACTGTCAGTCTTCAGACTTAATAGGAAAAGAACTTGGAGCAAACTGAACTGAATCACTCAGAAGTCTTTTTAGTAAAGCCTAAGTGAATTAAGTCACAGCAGGTTGATTCAATCTAATCACAGAGTTGTCTTCTCTAGAGTCTCTGTGGCTTATCAGGGAGAATCAGCTGGTTTAGATTCTATTAAGTATAAAGGAATGTTGTATAGGAGACTTTAGAGAGTGGTGCTCAAAAATTGACAAGGATGTGAAGTAGGCATATTGTACAACCACAGAATCAGCTACTCTGTGGAGACTCAAATATTATAAAATAAATTCAACCATACACAGAGGCACATACAGTATTGCTACCTTATACAGAAAACATGAAATGTTAAAAAAAACATACATCTGCATATTAAATGTTTCACTGCACTTGCAATGTATTTTGAGATTGTATTATCCAAAGATGCATGCAACCTCACCCCCCCCTTCAGAAAGCGTCATAATTTTGCAGCCTTCTCTTAGAGACAGCTTTTGCATTTGCATCATGAGCATGGCTATGGGCAGCTTACTTTTTTAGGCACAATCATGGAGTTAAAGAAGAACATGCACTTAAATGTTTTTCCTATGAGCATTCAGTAGAGTTTTACTGTTGATCTCAAAACCATTTTGAATCAACTGTGAATGTAGGCTGTAATACATAATGCAAACCCATAATTTATATGTTGTCAAATAAAGCACATTTTTAGGCTACCATTTTCTTTCAGTGTAGGTAGACATAAACAGGAATTTCTTAGTGACTGTCAGTTGGTTATATTTGGAAACTGACACTTTGATCTGCCTTCATCTAAGTGGTTGAGTGGGTAAATGTTCCTTGATTCAATTCAAATAATCAAGTCTTTAAAATCCCATGTAGATAAAGAGGAATGTTTTGCAAATGTGTCCTTTCAATGAACTTGGGTCTTGACAAAGACACTTCTGTATGAGAATGATCTAATTAACTGTTTGACCTGTGTGTGCTCTCGTAATAGGTGTGGGATTCATTTGACAACAAATTAACTTAAAAAAATGTATATGCTGTAGATTTTCCTAAACGTGTTGTAATATTGAGATGACACCTAATGCATTATGCCATTTCGTTTGAGAGAGATACTGTACCTGTCATGCGTATTTAATATTTATGTGGAGTTCAGAGTATGTTATGAGACTACTGCTCTGCTTCAGGCACAGCTGTGCATAATGTTTAAGACTGTATGTCTATGTCTCAGTGAGCCCTTCCAAACACACAAACATCTGCAGCATTTGCATCTAACATTTATTTCTGCTCAGAACGCAAAGACTCAAGGTAAAGCTTTGTAGCAACAGCAGATTGTAATTAGGGAACCATAAAGTGTTCACAGTGTTCTGAAAATAATGGCACATAATGTCATACCCTAGGACACTTCCAGTGATTACATGTGTACCAAGGACGTAGTACTAAAACATAAGCATATTCCAAACAGATGTTATTTGTTACAGAAACATAAACATGTAATTGTTGTCATACATAGGCCTCAGAACTCTTGATCTTCATATATAATACCATTCATCTGGACCAAATGTGGTTTAACATTTTTTTGTCAACCTGGAGGGGATATTCTGGATATTTTGATGGTGATTTAAATGAACTGTGGTCTTTTATATTGTATCCACAGACTGGTGGATTGTGTTAGTGTATGTGTTTTTGAGAGCGAAAGAAAAATCATGTCATTTCAATTTAATTATCTGACAAAGAACTACTCTAAAATTTCCACATCATGAGTTTTGAGAGCATTATCTATCTATCTATCTATCTATCTATCTATCTATCTATCTATCTATCTATCTATCTATCTATCTATCTATCTATCTATCTATCTATCTATCTATCATTTATCTCTAGTCCTGATTTTGCCAAGTTAGATGCTTTCCTGGGTCAAAATATTTTGTTGATCCTGAAACAATATTCCTGTCCAAAATTTTATTGCACACTTTGAAAATTGTGGTCATCATCTATTTATCCATATCCGAAATTGCAAATAATTTCTAAAGAAACTATGCCTATAGAGTCAATATATTGCAAATAATTTCTAAAGAAACTATGCCTATAGAGTCAATATCTATAGAAATCTATAGGTGTACCACTGATTAACCATTAAGTTCAGTTGGATTAAGTAATAGACAGATGTATTAAACTGAACGAAAAGAGATGCAAATCAAAAGTTTGATTGTAATAGCATTATGAAAGGCAGTTACTGCGAATGAAACATTTATATAGATGAAACACTTATTTTGTGTAGTGAAAAGGATACTTTGTGATTTTGTGTATTGTACTAACACAATTGAAAATATGCTGAAATGTTTGAAAAAAGTGCACTTTTGATGATCTGTTGTGATATTAGTACTAAGAGTTTTGAAAATGTACACCTTCTTTGTGAAAATAGTACCAAAGCGAATAAAAAAAACTGTAAAGCTTTTTTTTTTTTGGGTTAAAAATGATCCAAAATAAATTTTTGAGCAAGTACATAACCAGCCAGTGTTCAAAACTACCTTCTTACCTTAGCCAGTTCACAATGGTAAGCTTGTAATAATGTTTTATAATTCAGGTGGAACTGGTGGTTTTCCGTGGGAAATTCGAGCATGTCGCCGTTCGTCTTTGCGTCATTACGTCACGTCTGTTTACATAAAGAAGGAATCCCAGCTAGTAGGCTATAAGGCATGTGAGGATGCTGCAGGTGGTGGATCATTTATAGCATTTTCTCACAGCATTTGCAATAAATAAACTTATCATTTTGATGGCGGATTGTTATCCGGAAAGGTCCAAATGACAGTCATCAGTGACAACTGGAAAAGCTAAAGACTTCGGACTGCAGAGTGGCTACAGAAATTGAAATCTACAGGTAACGCTAATACACACCAAATACACATAGTCACGCAATGCTGATGTTGTTAACATTAACAATTTGAGAACAAAGTATAACAATAATAATAATTTGCACGGTTTGACGTGATCTGAGCTAAGCGATCGTTAGATTTTATCACCATTGGCAGCGCGATTTATTGTAATGCTTTTTCTCTGTTGGTCAAAACAAAAGTGGCAGACATGTTACTTGTTCAGATGACATTTTCCGGTGAAAATTATTATTTTGGTCACACTTCCAAGACTACAAACTGTGATTCTGAAGTACAGTATCCACAGTATCCCCAGTATCTCTTCCATTAGATTCATCCGCACTGAGGAGCCGTGCCAATGCACGACCCACGTAAAGATGATAATTTAGCAAAAAACTGCAATTGCATGTTTCAAACAGAGATGGCGACAAAGAGGCAAAACTTACGGAATGCAGCTTTAATTATTATATTATATTATATTATTATATATATTCCATCATGAGGGCGAGTAAATAACAACAGTACTTTATATTAAACTATTCTGGTTAAAAATAACATTCTGGCAAAAAATTTGGTCTTAAATATGTCTCACTGTTAGAGTGTGTGATTTGGTCCCAGAAGATCCTCATCGGGTTTTGGTGGGTCTAATCTTGATTGCCAGTTGATAACACCATGGTGGAACTAGGAAGTCATTTAGGCTGTAGCTGGGGCACACCCTTCACCTCACTCTAATCACGTCTTCCTTTAAACACATTCTCTCTGGATTTGGCTTCTCAGCTGTTCCCTGTTCTGCCTGTTCTTCTCCACCTTGAGCTATGTATCTCCCACTCCATCTCAATGAGTCTTTTGTGACTTCTGTGCTTTTCACTTCTGTTTACTTTGGCTAAGATCTGCTTTATTTTCTGTATCTCTCCCCCTCGCGCTCTCTTTCATAGCCCAAGGGGCTGGTTTTTGTGCACAGGAAGCCGTTAAGCTTACGTTGGAGAGTCACTCCGATAGTGACAATTACCCTGGATGCAGGACTTGTTATAAAAACAGTTTGGATGCCACACACAGAGCTCTGACATTCCATGTGGACTTTGTCTTATCCCTTATAAAATCTCCTCAAGGAGGGCTCTTTTCTGAAACCCACATCCCTTTCTTTGGAGGAGGAATGTGGCTCCCACCCAACGGACACTTACAACTTGCGTCCCTGTTTAAATCACAGGACCATTTAAAGGCATGATGAGGCAACTTCAGTCTTAAATATGTTTTTATATAAACTGTTGAATCTATGTTTATTATTTCCTGAAAGAAGTCTCTTGTTAAACCGGTTCCTTGGAGCCTGGCTGGAGTTTATGCTATGGGCAGAGAGCATCTGTAAGGCGTAGGGGGTCTCCTTTGCTCTGTCAAGGGCTATTAAACTGATTCATTCAAAGAGTCTCTGTACTTCATAGATTGTACACAAACGGAATACAAATATACCCAATTTTACATTTATCAGGTCTAGCTGCCTGCTCGCCTACTCTTCATGTCACAATCAATGTAAATCGTGCCAAAATAAGAATAAGAGGTTTGCATGAGTCACCATGGACTACAATATGTGTCTTGCTTTAATGTCTGCCATATGTTTGCAACAGTAGCAAACATGATGTAGAATTGCAATTTGAATTTATGAATGTGGAATGAAAATTTATCAAATTTCACATAAATTCTTGACTTTTTTTTTTAACTAGAAAACTTTGAATGTTGACTTGACCAAGACTTGTTTGGATTAAAGGGGGGTTTAAAAGACTTTAAAGGTTTACCTTACAGATTTACAAACAGAAAGAACAGTAGATAGAACGATAGAACAATTTATAGATAGATAGATAGATAGATAGATAGATAGATAGATAGATAGATAGATAGATAGATAGATAGATAGATAGAATGATAGATATATAGAACGACAGAACGATAGATAGAACGATAGATAGATAGATTTAGATTTTTTTTTTAATTTATTTTTTATATCCCTTTTATTTCTTTCTCTGGTTTGCTATCCCTATCCGTTTTCCATTCCATTGAGAAGTGAATCTGAACTGTCACAGATAGATATAGAGAGAGCTCAGGGGATGGTGGTGAAGAATAGTGCTTAACATATCCAGGGAAGGAGTATCCAGGCAGTGCAGTGTATTCCGGCTTTAATTATGATGAATGAGGAAGTCTCTCCTTGTGGGAGTGCAGGGAGCCGCTGGGGAACTGGGTGGAAGGAATCCTCCACTCAAGGGCTTCTTTTAGATCTTTCCTTTCCTCTCTAGGGTATTTCTGCTGCATCAGGAAATTTCCATTCTCAGAAATGTTCTCTACCTTTCTCATCCATCACACCTGCACTTGGCCCGGGTCTCATGTAAACCCAGAGCCGGTGCAGTCGCATGGGGGGGCCTGGCCTGCTGTTGAAACACATGAAATGAGACATTCATAAAATTACAAGTGCTGGATATTGATTTCACACACGCACAGGGACGTACTTGGCAATCCGTCATCTACAGTGAAGTTGCTATAATTGTGCTCACGGCATTCTAATATGCTTTAATAAATCACTAGAATCACTAGAAAGATATTTTTCTGCAATATTAAGGTTCCTCTCTTTAGTATTTGCAATTTTATAACATACTAAGACATTATATATCATATTTATCTTCTCAAGATTTAAAATTCATGAAATATGATAATGTCTTGATAATCTGCCTTTTTGTTTCTAAATAAGACTTGATTAGTGTTATCTGACATTTGCCATTTCTTTGTAGAATCTGCTCTATTTCTGCAAAAATTATGGTTGTGTTAACAATAAGATGGCATCATGAAATGGAAAATTTCAAAACTAGCATGTGGCAGAAATTGGCTCTTGTAATACACAATGCGAGGCATCCATTTAAGGCGTCCAAAAATGGCAAAAAATGGGTCACATTTACACAGCATTTCTATTAGTATTTTATATATATATATATACACCATTTATTTTTGAAGTCTTATTTTTTTAACCTCACACATCATGTAACACAGGGTAATGGGATTCTAATTTATCAAGCATATTAATACTTAAAAAAAAGATGGGATAGAGTAATTACTCTATCCCATCTTTTTTTTAAGTATGAATATGCTTGATAAATTAGAATCCCATTACCCTGTGACCTTTTGTTCGTATAAAAAGTACTGGAAGAAAATTCTCTTACAGTGCATTATTTGTAACTGGAGAACTTGGACAGAAGACTTACAATGTGGCCGCCGGCTATCTGTTGATCTTTGAATAACCTTCATCTGGCCGATATCAGTAATGCTAAGACTTTTAATTTAGCTTTACAAAGCCATATGGACCAGCAAAAGGAGTATGAAGGTCAAAGTCAATGTCAAACAGTTGAACATGGATGGCTGGATGTGGGCATTACATTCGGACAAAAGGGCTACTATCAGACAGTGGAGAGAGAGGAGAAGTACAGCAAATGAGGGAGAGAATGGAAGAAGAGATGATGGGAGGATGGGCAGAGAGGTGCAATCTGTGCTGTTGGCACTGCTGGTATTTAATGCTCCTTCTTCTCATTCCTGCACAACAGATGGCAAATCAGCCGTGGGTTCCCAAGTGGTCTGACTAGCTGTGAGCAGGGCTGGGTCGTTTCAGTGCTGCCATGAGGATAGAATTGCCATTTAGCTCATGGAAAACCAACATTCACTGAAGATTCATTGAAGTATTTTTTAAAGTCCATATTGTACACATCCATTGCAATCAGGTTTTTTGCCCCCAAACAAGTAATAATTTAGTTTTATATGACTTTTTGACTAATAAAGAGGCTGTTTTTTTTCTACTGTACCTTTAAGACTTTTAAATTACACGTTATGATTGACTAACCTCTGCGCACCTGTGTAGTTCACACTGTTTCTGAATTCTTATTATATATATGTTAATTTACTCATGATTCTGACATCAAAACACCAATTTTTGCAGCTTAGTTTCCATAATCGTTCTGGCTTGGCCTGAGGAGGGAGATTTGCATGATCAGAATTAGATTATGGCTATTATGTCATCAGATCATCGTTTGTACCGAATGAGCAGGATTTAGCTTTGTGTAGTAGTCAAAAAGCCTAATCCAATCATTAATAATGGATAAAAGCTTTACTATTTCTCATATTGCCCTCTGTACTAAGCCTTCTAGATTGACCTGTTCTTCTGTTTGATGTACTAGGATAATATTTTGTGATGACCATTGTTTTATAAATCTGTATTAATGATCTTGTGTTGGCAGAGGATCAATATTGAGTCCATTATTAGCTGCTCATTATCAGGTTTATTAATGGTTTATGGTTATTCCCATGACAGTTCATTCCATACGTTTACTCCAACAGCTACTGCAGTTGTCAAATACAAACACACCTACTGTAAATCCAGTGCTCGGTTACATGGATGTCTGCACAGACCAATGTGGCGTTAAGGAACTGTAACAAGTCCAGACGCTGCTAAATATACCTGTCAGTCATGTGCTATCGTGGAGTATTTTAAGACGGCTGTGCATTTTGCACCATACCAGCCAGATCGAATTAACACATGTGAGGATGTGAAGACACCTTGAGTCTTTGGCTTGTGAAGAGCTCAGTTTAGATTCTCCGAGGTGTGGAAGTCACTGCTGGTACTGGTAGGCCTGTTTGCAGATGCAAAGTGGCAAAGCATCTTTAATTTGGAGAGAAAAGCCGAGCAGAAAAATTGTGGGTTAATTGGGTGTTTCTTCAACTTCTGCCACTTTTATGTCCCAGGGGTTTATTGTTTAGTTCTTTTTTTGTCAAATTAGTCATGTTTATGAAGATCAAATTGAATCTGTCTCAAACTCATTCATTTATTACATGCATCATTGTATTATATTGTAAAATAAATTGATTTGCATTATATAATGTATAATACAATAGTTATACATAATCAGTGTATAAAATATAATAAATAATAATGTAATTTATAGTAAATATGACTATAATATGTAAATTCACCATTATATTAGTTAGCATGAGATTTTATTAATATTATTAATAGTAATAATAATATGTATAACATCTAATAGCAGTGTCTTGAACAGCATGCTTGAGATTAAGATCAAATATGTGATATGTGAAGAAAAAATTTAGAAAAATAATTTGTGAGCAGACTATTTTTATTCTGTCATTTCCAATTAAGCTGTAATTTTGTCAAATCATGCAAAAAATGTGAAAATATTATGTAATTTTGTGTGTTTAGGATACACAATCCTAACTGTGAAATTAGCCTTAGCAAAACCAAGGTAATTTTATTTAAAAATGCTAAAATTGTCATTTCTATCATAGAATGTTATTAAACACAATATATTGGGTGGAAAATTACACTTTGGTTCATAAAAAACAGGGGAAAAAGGGCAAAATTTTCTTGTGTTGCATATATAATGTCCACTGCTGGACATATTAGCGACAAATGCACAGGTCTGTTTTTTCTCACTGTCCTTCCTGCTTATCTGAGTGATACTTTCCTACATTTGTGAAGCATTCTGGGTAAACACACAGAGGGCTGCTGGTTCACTGTACAGCAGAGCTCACCCCCCTCAGGGACTCGTGTGTCCTTATTTGGGGCGAAACGACAGACCCCGGCCCACAGCAACATCAGTGCCCTCACCATCTATTTACAGCTGGGGCAGGGGAGGGGGTTCGGAATATTTCCAAATCTACTCTGGCTGAATGCTTGTTTAAGAAAACCAGCCGTGCTGTAGGCCCTTCACAGCACAATTATCAGGGCTGCTTCTCATGACTCACGTCTAAGCTGTGCTGTTTATCTGAATGCCTGGCAGAATCTGTGCTAAACTTACTCACCGACACTGCGTGACCAGGGACACTTTCCAGAGATGTCTGCATGGAGCACAAATAGAATGTGTTTTCACCTCTTACCCCAGCATATCGGGGAAAATAAGAGCCATGGGGGACATAAAATACCAAATTGAGAACATTACCATTCTGCAAATAGGCATTGGCTCTTATTTAGTTAGTAGTTTTGCACATTGTTTTTAATTTCCATGTTTACTTGCATACAGATCTCTCAAATGGTGTCGGAGGGCAACCGAGAGGGTCTAAACGAAGCCGCGCTCAACCGCTACAATGCCGACCGACCGACTGCATACAGCAACCCTGCTGCTCCACTTCCTGCCCCAGTAACCACAGCGCCCTCCAGTGGCACCTCCGCTGCTGCGTCCTTCTTTGCCAGGTAAGACTCTGGGTATGATGTCACATGACCTCACTATGTTGTATGCTTAGATCATGGGGTTTCAATTCTGCGACGCAGCCAATTTCGAAATACCGTCAGAGTATGTACTGCATTTGATGAAAAACGTATTTGACTGTTAATCATGTATGTTCTGTAAGTATACAGGTGTGATATACAGACATTGCCATGTTACCTATGGTGTCACTTTGCTGTTATGGCTTCGTGGGATTGGAGAGTGTCCATTGGATGCATACTTGAGAATATCAGATTATGCATTTTTGGCAACCCAGGCTTATTGGAAAAATGTGCCTCTACCTACATTTTTGCAAAACTCCAAAATGTACTGTACATACAATTCACCGCAGTTTTCAGATGAAATGAACACTAGTGACAGAAAAACACAAAAACAACTTTTATGCCTTGTCACAGAAACTATGATTATGGGGGCAGATTTTCGATTAATAAACACTTATTTTTGTGCTTTTACTTGCACAATACTATGCTATGACCTCAAAATGATTTTACCATAGTGCATAATTTGTAAACTAATACATTTTGACGTTTGCATCACATAATCAGCTCCATATGTAAGGTTTTTGTGAGGAAGCGATCATGTGAGTCAAAGACTTAGAATCAAGCTAAGATGACATGGCTGTTTGTTTTTTTTCCTCACGCTTGCTTTTGTAAACACTATCAGATTCACTTTTAACTGCTTCGGATAAAACTGAACACACTTTAAAGGATTAGTTCACTTTCAAATGAAAATGACTCCAAGCTTTACTCACCCTCAAGCCATCCAAGGTGTATATGACTTTCTTCTTTCTGATGAACACAATCAGAGAAATATTAATATATATCCTAACGCATCTGAGCTTTATAATGAGGAAAGCTTGGGCTAATTTTCATTTGAAAGTGAACTAATCCTTTAAGCGCCACTCACCGGACGTTTCACTTTGAAAGTGTCGCGACATGTACAAGAAGCAACATAATATCATTTTGCTGAAATATTGGCACAGTCACATTTTTTTCAATGATCCTGGGTTGGTATTTAAAAATACTACTGGTTTGATGTACAGTTTTTGACACTGTATATAATAAGGAAATAGGCATATATTTAAACATCCATTTTGGCAGTTGTATCAAATGAGTCGCAAATTAAATGAATTAGTTCAAATTAAAATGCTCCATGTAGCATGAATGCTAAATAAAGTTGCTCAGCTAAAAATTGTGGTAGCTTACTGTGACGCTTAGTTATGTGATGTTGTACAGTGAACAGGGTTGCCAGGTTTTCACAACAAAACCCGCCCAATTACTACTCAAAACTAGCCCAAAACTAGCCCAAGCGCATTTTTTTTTTAAATTCACAGTCCAGGGGTTAGATATCATGTTATTTGGGGTCGCTTCAACCCGCAAACATGAACAACAATCCGCGGCAACAGTGTTAAAGTAGCCCAATTCGGCGGGAAAACCTCGGACTTGGCAACGCTGACAATAAAGAAGCACAATACTAATCTCACACAGGCAGTCAATGATTTTTAGCCACAATATCCAACCAAGAAATGAGATCATCTATTTCAAAAACACATCATCCAAATGGACAGACTGATTTACTGATAGATAGATTTATTTAATTTTATCTGCTTTAATGAACTCTTCCTCCTATAAGACAGCAATTATAAGACGTGACAGCTTCTCTTGAGCAAGCTGCGCTTCTTTAGCATTTTGCACTCAGGTCTGAATATCTGATGAGCTTGATGGCCATTTGCAGTCAGCAGAAACACTCTGTCTGTCATTTCTCAGTCAAAGAAGGGGTGTCGTGGGAGTGTTTGCATGTCCTCTCGTGCTTGATCCTTCATTCGCACTCATCGTCACAGCTGTCTGTTGTCAACAGGACATTTCTCACACATGCAAACATACTTGCACAAATGCACAGGCAATGGCAGGTGTTGTCACGTTAATGGTGTCATATGAGATGCTCTGATCACCGGTTGACTTCTTCCCATCGCTGTCTTCCTCTAAAGAATCATCTGATCTAGTGTGGAAGTCCATTTGCTGCTATGATTGTGTGTATTGTCTTTTGAAACAGGCATTATGTCATACTATGGGAAAGACATCCTCTTCCCCATCAACTGATTCGTGCTCTGGTCTCTGTCGCCCGGTGGGGTCGTGGGAGGGGGCGAGGACATAGATCATGGGGTTTTATCGGAGCTGGAGTCGAGGAGGAGAGTGCTGCAAGATAGTGGGAGACAAATGGCTCATGTGAAACCTCAAAACCTCTCGTTTTCGTGAGAGCCTCTAATAAATCAGGCCTTTTACAGCAGCTGGAGTTCATGAATTTATTTTGTATCAGAGGGCTACAGTGGTGGTGGCACCATGATTTTATCTTCCTCTCCCCCATCTTCCTCTTTGTGCCCACTGCTTAGATGCCAGAAGACAGGCCACTTGTTAATAAAATCAAAAGAAGAAATCCCGCCTTTCAGTTAGGAATAGCTCACTCCAAAATGAAATTCATATAATGAATAATGAATGAAACTCCATAATGAATTTTCTGTCATCATATATGTGTATATATATAAAGAATTATAGAATACTATTCTGAAATAGTGTTAGCATTCATTTTTTATATTAAGATATTCAATATATGATCTTTACCCATTCCAATTAGTCTTCGAAACACAAATTAAGGCATTTTTAATGAAACCTGAGAGGTTTCAGTCCCTCCATTGAAAGTCCAGGTAATCAAAATTCAAAAGATCCAAAAACATCATAAAAGCATCATAAAATGTATCCATATGAATCAGTTGGTTTAATCCAAGTCTTGTGAAGATATATGATTGCTTTCTAAAATGAACAGAAGTAATTTAGGCTTTTATTCACATGTAAACACATATACATAGAGCGCATCACATTAGGTGAACACAGAAACTCATGTGTGTGTCACACTCTAGAACAAACCTCATTGGTTCTTGTGCATCATGCACACACATTTCAGCTTTCATGTTTACCATATGTGAAGCTCTTTATGGATGTGTGTTGGACATTGTTTAGATAGTTTCCATTTATTTGCCTTAAAGGGTTAGTTCACCCAAAAATTAAATTTCTGTCATTGCTCACCGTCATGTCGTTCCACACCCGTAAGACCTTCATTCATCTTTGGAACAAAAAGGTATTTTTGATTAAATCTGAGATGACTCGTCCATAGACAGCAATATAACCAACACTTTCAAGGTCCAGAAAGGTACTAAAGACATTGTTACAACAGTCGACGTGACTGCAGTGGTTCAACCTTAATTTTACGAAGTGACGAGAATACTTTTTTTGCGCAAAAACGAAACAAAAATAATGACTTTATTCAACAATATCTTCTCTTCTGTGTCATTCTCATACGCTGTTTACGTCCAGCGCTTCCAGGTTCTACATCAGAACGCATGCGTCTTGCTGTTCATGTGATCAGCTTTGGCTAATACTGAGCCAGCATTCAGACGTAAACGCGGAAGCCTTCACTGTGCTTACTGCGGCAACTCTGTAAGGATAATGATAGGGAAGAGAAGAGATTATTGAATAAAGTCGTTATTTTTGTTTTGTTTTTGCGCACAAAAAGATTCTCGTCGCTTCATAGAATTAAGGTTGAACCTCTGCAGTCACATGAACTGTTTTAATTATGTCTTTAGTACCTTTCTGGACCTCGAAAGTGTCAAATCGCTGTCTGGACGAGTCAAATACCTCTCGGATTTCATCAAAAAATATCTTCATTTGTGTTCTGAAGATGAACAAAGGTCTTATGGGTTCGGAACGACATGAGGGTGAGTAATAAATGACAAAATTTTCATTTTTGGGTGAACTAACCCTTTCATAACACATTGGCTGATGCATCGTCATCATGTGCATTGTACATGCTAAACTTGTATCTAAACGCACATTGTTCTTAAGAGGGGCATCTTTCCTCATCCTACTCTACATCTTTATAGATTATGGATTTAAAATGCTTTTTAAATACTGTTACAAATTGACTTTTAGTTAATATTTGTGCACTGAGCACAAATATCAGATTTGTGAGAAAATCTGCAGAGAGGCCTCTGTTATCTGTTGATGATGGTTGATGATTGGTCGGTTGTTCAAATGTCAAATGTCATTACATTTATAGCTAATATTCATGAGAGTCTTTTCTGTTGGAAAAGGTTTCAGTCTCTCCTTGTTTCTCCATCGTTTTGTTTTTCATCTTTCATATCCGTCTATCAAACTGTGGCAATGGGCAGAAATCATTTACAGTAGAAACCATTTGGCTGCGCCTCTGTTTCTGAAATGTGGTACTTCGTTTTATACGAGGGATAAACAGTTATGATTGATGATGTTTTGCCTCATCTGTAGAATGAATTGTTATACTGCATGTGTGCTCTTAATCCCTATGAGGGATCTTACTGTAGATGTATTGCTCGAACAATGTAAATATTTCTTTAATGTTCAGATCACAGAGAGGTTAAGAGGTTTCCAATGTGATTTACTGGCCTCATATCAACCACGCTTGTGGATACCAGAGTGAGTGGATACCAGAGTGAGTTGCAGACAGCAGGACAAAACAGTATTGAATGCAAATAATTATCTGGAACTAAACTTCTAATCATGCATAAGAAAATAGTAGAAATAAATAGGTTTACAACTTTTAAAAAGAAGAACTCATCTGTTGTTGACATCAAAGCTTTCTGTATGTGGACAATTGAAAAAATAAATATAATTATTATTATTAATTGAATAATATTTTAATTTAATAATAATTTAATTAATCATTCATTATTTTAATTTAATTATTTATAAGTAATTAATGATTATATGCACTGTTATATTAGGGATATANTGTTATATTAGTTATATAATGTTTCATTTATAATAAATATCACAGTTTTCAATAAAATATTAATAATAATTTTAGGAATATTTCAACAAACTATTTTGAAAATGTGTATGGTCAGGCCTTCACATCCAGAATAAAATCTTTTAGCAAAACCAGTTAAAAAACACTGTAGATCCCAGATTATATAATATATAACATATTAAATGCATCTCCCGCGCTCCTTGTTGCTATTGATTCTGCATTTTTCAATGTGTCTGCTGTTCGTTTTCCTCTTTCATAGCAGTGAAAAGAGCAGGAGAGAGTGTGCCATGTGATTTATAACCGCCATGCCCCCATGTAGCAGACAATGTCAGCCATACTTCGGCAGTAAAAAAAGAAGGCTGTAAATTTCAGAAGAAGGTGCAGGTTTACATGAAGGACAGCCCTCTTTTGTGTATATATGGGTCTCGGCCTGTTGTTTGACAAGTAAAGACTATCCTGCCAAAGTGTGCATATGTGTACACCTGGCACACATTTTTCTCTTTGTTTGAAACAGGACCATGTCACACCCCTTACGCTTTCCCCCTGTCCTCACTCTGTGCTCACACCTGAAAATTTACAGACGTCGTAACATGCCTTCTTGAGAGAGTGCTGTGCTTTATGGGACAGGTGTCATGACCTGACCATCCGGATGCGTTCAGTTAAAGATGTGGCTGGGCTGTCAAACTCAACCGCACATCTGTAATTTACACGCCTTCTTTCTAGAAACCAAGAAACACATTCTGTTCTTCTTTTGATATATGCACCATGTTCTGAAAGCCATTTGAAGGCATAGGAACATTCTAATATATGCCAAACATTGCGCATCTCTGAGCAACACATGGTAGTGGTGTTTCGTTCCTGAGCGAATCTGAGCAAATGATTCCAAAGACTCACTCATAAAGGTTTTGTTAGTGAATAAATCAGTGCTTTGGAACAAATTGGTTGAGAGAATGATTCCATCGGTGTGTCCGAAATCGCGTTCTGTATGAATTGGTACTACATTTGAATTTGTATTTACATCTCAACCATTAAAAACTGTGTTGTATATAGTAAAAAAAATGCAGTAATATGAATCTGCCAAGTTGTTACTGTCACTTGCCATGTTGTTACTGTCACTGCCATTCATAAATCCTCTCCCGTGGCCTCAGGGGATAGTAAAGTGCCCATCGAATGCACACTTCAGAATCTTGGGCAGAAGGTCATCTGTGTACTTTTCGCCTACTATTTTTCGAATACTATGTATTCAGACATACTACTATGTTGGCGTACTGTTTTTTTGCATGCTATATAATAAGGAAGTGTTTGATTTAAGACGCAATGCATGACTCATCTTGAAGACGTCACTTGTGTAGTTTCAAATGAATTCATGATTTTGAATAAATAGGATGAGCAAATGATTCACTCACAAAGGTTTAGTTTCTGAATGAATCAGTGTTTTGAACAAATCGGTTGAGTGAATGATTCAGTGACTCGCTCATGAAAACCATGGCTGTGTCTGAAATTGCTCCCCTATACCCTTAAATAGGGCACTATTTGAGGGGACAGCCATATGTAGTGGTGTCCGAAACCATAGTGGACGATGTTGAGTGCACTCATTCAATTCCACAATGCACCGCAATAATGAGTGTGCAACCGATGCACGCTAGAGAATACCCATAATGCACTGTGAGAGTCACGCGCTGAATAAATTTGTGCGTCTCACCAGGAGATGGCACCCGCATCTGAATCAATCATCCGTTCTTTTTCCAAACCATACATCATACAGGTATAAATTCCTTTTTAATTGATCATTAAATCATTTAATTAAGGTTTTTACATGCTAGTTTCCATGGCAGAGTTCAACATAAATATTCATTACTACTGGAGCTGGCAGTTTGCTACTTTTCAAAGATTATTAAACAGCAGCACAAACTATGCGAAATCGGCAGCCCTTCCTTCCTCAGTGTCCGAATTTACTCACTCGTTTCATTCACTCCTTCAAGTGAACTATATTAGTGGAGTAATGTAGGGAATAGTGAATGAGGGTATAGGGAGCGATTTTGAACACAGCACATCACTTGTTTTGCTTTGAGAGAATTTGTGTTTTTGAATAAATCGGTTGAGCAAATGATTCAATGATTCACTCACAAAGGTTTCGAATGAATCAATGCTTGGAAGAATTGGTTGAGTGTCATAAAGTAAAAGTGTAACAATGTAACCTGCAGGAAGAGTCATTAATTAATCTCCAGGATTAATACCCCAACCACAAATCTATAATCAATTAATATCATATTTCCTTTAAACAATAAATAAACTAATTTATTTTATTATTTTATTTTATCTGATTTTATTTATTTTTTATTTTATTTTATAAAAAAATTGTATTTTGGTAGAAACTTTGGTGGAGTCTCATAGCTGGCTCTGATCAGGTCAATATAGTACTTTTTTCATAAGTGGATTTACCAACCCTGTGTTGGCTCCATCATCTTCAGTCTACGAGTTGCTGTTTGCTGTTGGCACACGATGAATAGCTGATCTGACTGCTGCTGCTATCTACCTGCATGAGAGACTCTATCATCAGCCTTGCTCGCCAGAGTCAGGGGGCCAACCGTCACCCCTGTGCAACCATGCCTGACTTTTCAACAGTCCCTCCTCTCCTTTCCTCTGCTTCACTCACCCATGTCACGTTCCTGTGGCTCTCGTTTGTTCTGGCGGGACCCCTGATCCCTGGTCTCGGCTGCTGCACTTTAAGTAAGGACACACTGACATAAAATAGTACAGTGGGTAGCCCATATGGAAGTGTTCTTTTAATGTTGTTTTGTAGTGGAAAAAGCCTTTTAGCCTTGTGGTTTCTTATCTAGAGCTCTGGCTGTGTCTGTTCTGTGTAACAGTCTTCATGCTTTCCTATACGGATCTTTATCTGTCACTGTATTAGTAATCATTCATCTCATTGTTTAAAGTGGGATTCCATGGGGATGTGAAGTCTATACTCCTAGATTTGCTTGCAGTATCCCAATTTTTCACTCTCCTTAAGGAGGTTCCTGTGCTGTAAGATGACCTTGAGAGCATTCAAAAGCCCTGTACCCTTATTATTTAGATCTATTTCTAGATCTGCCCTGGCCCAGTCAGTTGTGCTGTCCCAGGTGTGTTGGCACAGGAATGGGTCTCTCCCATGCAGAAGGGAAAATGACATCTCAGCAATGGCTCAATTCCAGTAAAGGTCGTTCTCCTCCTCTTTCTCTATCCATCTGCTTTCCCTCCACCCTCACATGCCTGCTGTAACCCCATCTAAACACCCTCCCCAGAGCCCACCGATGCTGTTTCTGCTGCTGTAGTATGATTATTTATAACCTGGTTCATTAGTTTAAAAAATGACAATCCATCTCACTGTATATATTTGTGACTGATCTCATATTATTAAGATTATTAAAGGAAGAATACATAATAAGTGTAATTAGCGGACTGTCATAAATATGTTATTTATAAAATATACACATATTCATGTCAATATTTGCATATCTAAATTATATTATACAATTATATATTTTTTATTTTTTATTATATTGATTACATTAATTACAAACATGTATTTATTTACTAAATAAACATTTGCATAC
>RJVU01059333.1:5120232-5166938 GCA_003731715.1 Anabarilius grahami | reverse complement strand
ATATTTTTTTTTTTATTTTTTATTTTTTTTTTTTTCAGATATGTTTTTAATACATTTCAAAATATTCAAATATGCACAAAAAATAAATTGCTAATATATTTACATAAATACATGTTAAACATGTTTTAGTTATATTTTTTCATATATAGTACCATTAAAATTTTGGGGGTGGTACCATTTTTTTTTGTGTGTGTGTGTTTTCGAAAGAAGTCTCTTATGCTCACCAAACATATATTTATATTCTAAAATGTCAGTTATTATTGTAGCAAATCTGAATTTTCAGCATCATTACTCCAGTCTTCAGTGTCACATGATCTTTCAGTGTCACATGATCCCAAACGTTTAAACTTTTTTTTTAATGTTTTCAGTGTAAATATGTTTATATTGTCCAAAATATATTTTTTTGATACATTTTGTATTTTTTGATTGGAAATATATTGTTCGTTCAGGTTAATTTTGTAATATATTTTGGCATTTGAAGGTTTACATAAAATATATCTCCTTAAGCTGTGCTGTTTACATATATTACGCATATATTTGAAGCATATTAATTACTCACCCTCATGTTGTTCCAAACCCAAACAAAATGTATTCTCGTCGCTTTATAAGATTACGGTTGAACCACTGTAGTCACACGGACTATTTTAACAATGTCTTTACTACCTTTCTGGGCCTTGAAATTAGTTATGACGTTGCTGTCTACAAGGAGGTCAGAAAGCTCACGGATTTCTTCAAAAATATCTTAATTTGTGTTCTGAAGATGAACGAAGGTCTTACGGGTTTGGGTGAACTAACCCTTTCAACTCAAAACTCATCAAGTATGAACTTTCCCATTACTAACAAAGTACATACTTGAGTGCATATTACAAGAATGTGAATTGAGATGTAGTCCTCGGTCTTGTTCAAGTCAAATTTTCTACTGAAAAATAATTTTAATTGTTTTAGTTAATGAGTCTCATTAGCTCAAATAGGCTAATATATATGAACTGCTGCCTGCTTATCTCTCAATCCCGCTCACTCTCGTTATGCAAGTGAAACCCCTTTAATTTGCACCATATGGGAAGAATGCTGACTAATTAGAAGCGATATGTAACAGACATTCGTGTTGTGTATGATGTTAAAGCTCTAGGGTGTGCGATATAGCAGTGGGAACGCTGTGGCCTGCCCCTTTCATGCTCTATGTTTGGGGTTGAATCTCTATGCGGAGGCTCAGCTGCTGTGGATCAGAGCAGAATGTATGAAAAGTGACAGGGAAATTAGACGACAACCCCTGTGACACAAAGCACCGCCAGAACACGACTGCAGGGTGAGTCGGGCTGCAGGCGTTCCTTTTTCCAGTGCTGCAGCAGTGAAAGGGTGTCACCCAGAAATGTCTAAGGATGTTCTGAGTCCTTTGCGTTCGAGGAGATGAAGGTTGTTTTAAGGACAATAGCGAAATTCAGCTCGGTATTCAGTGTTTCTGGCTACACAGAGAGCTGATGTTCATACGGACATCATTAGCCTGCTGGGTAGGTCTGACCCAGAGGATTAGTCACTTAGTGGCTTGGCTTAACATGATCTAAATGTAATCTTTTGTGCCCTCTCAGTCTTTTATGTAATTTCTGACTTCACTGTCTTTTTGCTGTATTATTATGAGACAGAGACCTATTAGAATGCTGTTTTTAAAGGAATAGTTAATGCCAAAATGAACATTCTGTCATCATTTACTCACTCCAATGTCATTCCAAACCTGTGTGATTTTTGTTCTTCCATGGAAAACGAAAAGAAGATATTTTGGAGAATGTTTCTGTCTATACAATGTAAGTAATTTTTTGTGTTATGCAGAAGAAAGAAAGTCATGCAGGAACCAGGTGAGTAAATGATTACAGTATTTTCATTTTTGGATGAACTATCCTTTTAAATCACAAGGCATGTGTGCCTTGAAAGTATCATGTGGTTTAGAAGTATAGGACAAAAGTCAGACTGACTGCTTTTATGGTGCTTTTTTTTTTGTCTGTTTTGAAGAACTACAGAACTTCAGTAAATATATATATATATATACAAAACCTGAATTCTGGAAATGTTGGGACGTTTTTTTAAATTTGAATAAAATGAAAACTAAAAGACTTTTAAATCACATGAGCCAATATTTTATTCACAATAGAACATAGATAAAATAACAAATGTTTAAATGGAGAAATTTTACACTTTTATTCACTAAATGAGCTCATTTAAAATTTGATGCCTTCTACAGTTCTCAAAAAAGTTGGCACGGGGGCATCAAATGGCTGAAAAAGCAAGAAATTTTGAAAAGATTCAGCTGGGAGAACATCTAGCAACTAATTAAGTTAACTGATGTAACTTGATTAGCTATAAAAGGGATGTCTTAGAAAGGCAGAGTCTCTCAGAAGTAAAGAAGTGAAGGCTCTCCAATCTGTGAAAGAGTGCGTAAAAAGATTATGGAATACTTTAAAAACAATGTTCCTCAACGTCAAATTGCAAAGGCTTTGCAAATCTCATCATCTACAGTGCATAACATCATCAAAAGATTCAGAGAAACTGGAGAAATCTCTGTGCATAAGGGATAAGGCCGAAGACCTTTATTGGATGCCCGTGGTCTTCGGGCCCTCAGACGACACTGCATCACTCATCGGCATGATTGTGTCAATGACATTACTAAATGGGCCCAGGAATACTTCCAGAAACCACTGTCGGTAAACACAATCCACCGTGCCATCTGCAGATGCCAAATAAAGCTCTATCATGCGAAAAGGAAGCCATTTGTGAACATGGTCCAGAAGTGCCGTCGTGTCCTGTGGGCCAAGGCTCATTTAAAATGGACTGTTTCAAAGTCGAAAAGTGTTCTACGGTCAGACGAGTCCAAATTTGACATTCTTGTTGGAAATCACAGACGCCGTGTCCTCCGGGCTAAAGAGGAGGGAGACCTTCCAGAGTGTTATCAGCGTTCAGTTCAAAAGCCAGCATCTCTGATGGCATGGGGGTGCATAAGTGCATACGGTATGGGCAGCTTGCATGTTTTGGAAGGCACTATGAATGCTGAAAGGTATATAAAGGTTTTAGAGTAACATATGCTCCCCTCCAGACGACGTCTATTTCAGGGAAGGCCTTTTGTATTTCAGCAGGACAATGCAAAACCACATACTGCAGCTATTGCAACAGCATGGCTTCATTGTAGAAGAGTCCGGGTGCTGAATTGGCCTGCCTGCAGTCCAGATCTTTCACCTATAGAGAAAAATACGTCAAAGATGACCATAAACTCTTCAGAAGAGCAAGAATGGGACCAAATTTCAACAGCAAANGCCTTCTCGCCAACATCACTGCCTGACCTCACAAATGCGCTTCTAGAAGAATGGTCAAAAATTCCCATAAACACTCTCCTAAACCTTGTGGAAAGCCTTGCCAGAAGAGTTAAAGATGTAATAGCTGCAAAGGGTGGGCCAACTCCATATTAAACCCTACGGATTAAGAATGGGATGTCATTAAAGTTCACGTGCACGTAAAGGCAGGCGTGTCAAAACTTTTGGCAATATAGTGTGTATATATATATATAAATTTGGGTTATATATATATATATATATATAAATAATTTATTGACAATGAGACATTTACTGCATGAACGAATTTGAATCAGAAAAACAAAATAGTTTTAATTAAGACAATTATTCTGAGAGTTGTTGAGAGAACAAAAAACTTGATTGCCTAGATTTTTATTACTTTTTTCTTTCATTTTCCGTTTTTGCTGTGTGCATGTCTTCAACTTCTATTTAATTTATAGGTAAATGTTTCATTTGAACATATTTTCTTGCCCTAATTCTCAATGATGCAGCCTAAAACATGAAGGGAGCCCAGACATTTCCCACAAGAAATAGCAGTCAGATTCTGCCTGTTTTACATATATATATATCCCCTCTCAGAACATTGGACATGTATTCTGGTGTCATTTAATTTGCGTCCACTGCTGTCTGATTTTCTATAGAAAGTGAGTGCAGAGGTGCCAGAGCTCTGGGTTCAACTTTACTGTTGCCTGTGGTGTTGAAAAGAAATCCTTGGAGAAGTGTGAGGTATGTTACAGATGGAGAGAGTGAGAAAGAGCGAGCGAGAGAGAGAACAAGACTGTTGCGGAGATTGAATAGTAGACATTATCAGCTGAGCACAGGGGCTGAGAGGCAGCAATGTGATGTTGTTCCCTGCTTCCTGTGTGGATGTTCTTTGCTGGTCTCGCTTCATCTTGAGCCTGGACATTCTTTCCTGGATAATGTAATCAGAAGAATGAGCCAAACAGAGACATGAAGGAGAGAAACTGAGAAAGAAGTGAAGAGAAGGGCAATGAAAGAGAGAGAGAGAGAGATGGGATTGGAGAGACGGAGCGTAGGCAGTAAGGAGTGCTCAGGTGTGGGGATTAAGCTATCTGCTCGCTGCAGAGGAATCGCTTCAATCTGCTGTGGATACATTAGCGGAGTGGCGCTCAACATTATCTACCATCCACATGAAGCACAACATGGAGAAATAATGGATTCATGATGAGCTGTCAAACTCCACATTCAATCTGGTGGACACTTGTTTAAGAGGAAAACAGAGGTCCTCAGGCCCCCTAAATGATGGACAGGTGAGGAACAAGTAATCTTTTTCTCTAGCCTCACTAGTGCTGTTTTCTAACGTGAGCATTACTATGCAATTTGCTCAAATAATATGATCAGATAATACAATTATAATAAATTTTTGTCACAACAATTTCATTGCATTCAATCCAAGTTGTGATGTGTTTATTGCTAGCTAAATAGTTCATTTTAAAGAGATGTGTTTAGCTACTTTGGTGTATAGTTTTTACTTTAGTTAGGTTTCCACTACTCAAGGCATCTGAGTTAAGTCTATATGGTAGAATTATGTTAGGAAACTCAAGGTTGAGGTTAACTTAAGGTTAAGAACAGACTTAAGGCCTCTTCACACCAAGGTCGGTAACTATAATTGTTGTATTTCTATGAGAATGGGGAAGTCCACACCACAACAATAAGGACACAGAGAAAAAATATTGTCAGAATCACTGAAGAATATGATGAAGAATAAAAGCATTGACTGCCGATCAGAATCCATCTGACTTTAAAGAGCTTGAGCATTTAAAGTGGCTTATAATAAACAGAATGTTATTGTGCGTTTGTGTGGACACTTATATAGTTATTGTTATAGTTTTCATTCTTGGTGTGAGCAAGCCTTTACTTCAGTTACATTAGCAACCACATAGCAATGCCTCAGTAACCACCCTGAAAGCCTTAGCAATGCCATAGCAACCACCCAGAACACCTTAGCAATGCCACAACATGCTCAAAACCTGTAGTCTTTTGCAACTGTATGGAAATACCCTGGCAACCACCCAGAACACCCCAGAAAGACCATAACAACTGAATGGCAGTACCCTGACAACAACCTAGAACACCCAAGCAACTCCATAGCAATGTGTTGACAACCAGTAGACCATAGCAACTACAAGGCATTGCCCTGGAAACCACCCAGAACTCAGAACACCCTAGCAATGCCACAACAACATGCTGACAACCAGTAGTCCTTTGCAACTGTATGGCAATACCCTGGCAACCACCCAGAACACCCTAGCAACACCATAGCAATGTGCTGACAACCAGAAGACCATAGCAACTGTATGGCAATGCCCTGGCAACCACCACAGCAACGCCATAGCAATGTGCTGACAAACAGAAGACCTTAGCAATTGTATTGCAATGCCCTGGAACCACTCTGAACACCATAGCAACACCATAGCAATGTGCTGACATCCAGAAGACCATAGTAACTGTATGGCCATGTCCTGTAACCACTCTGAACACCCTAGCAACACCATAGCAATGTGCTGACATCCAGAAGACCATAGTAACTGCATGGCCATGCCCTGGAACCACTCTGAACACCATAGCAACACCATAGCAATGTGCTGACATCCAGAAGACCATAGTAACTGTATGGCAATGCCCTGGCAACCACCCAGAATACCATAGCAACACCATAGCAATGTACTGACTGCCAGAAGACCATAGAAACTGTATGGTAATGCATTGAAACCACTTAGAACACTCTTAACATCATGGCAGCGTGTTTTGTACAGTTTATTGTATTGTTTAATTTAGTGGCTAAGTCATTTAATTTTGTGTTTATATATTACATTATGTGCTTATATGCCAGTTAAGATGGCTCAAGGTGTATGTATATTGTACTCTTGTGGAGATGATAATGAGGAAGAGAGATGTTGTCTGTTTTCTAAATCAGAGTGTTCCTCTAAGAAGCTATTTAAAGAAATCTCATTAACGCCTCTGCAAAATAACACATTCGCATCTCGGCTTAGTTCGGTTCAAGCCAATTCAAGCAAAGTGTCCACTTCATTTTCATCCAATTTCCCTGTTTACGTGTTTTGGCTTTTAACAAAAATTATTCCCATCTATTCTTTCAGGCCTTTCTCAGGCAGGTAACAATGAACGGTACGCTGTTTATTTATGTAGGACAAGAGGGCTCAAATTAGAAGCATATGGCAGGGACAACAGTTTGCGTCAAACTTTATGAGACTTTGCTTGTCGGCTCATTAAGGTTTTGGTCAACGTGTTGGTTAAAAGTGTGTGTGTGCGAGAGAGAACTGTTTTCCTGACATTAATGAGTGTCACAATAATTACCTCACTTTACACTTCACACAGCGCCTTGGAGCTCAGCCATGTACTTCGTCACACAAGTTTTACACAAACAAACATTCCCCTGACAATGTATCCAGGTGATAATTTGTCTCATTTCTGAGGAAGTTTGCTCCTTCCGTTGGCATCTAAAGTGCTGATGATTTCATAGCTCGCACAGTAACTGTATCTCCAGACCTGATTTATACACAAACACTGAGTGTTATTATTACTTCCAGCTATATTTTCACCATCTCTTATCTGCCAGTGTGTTTATTATTTTTACCTCAATTTTTCCCTTACAGTAACCACTTCGCTCCACTACTCTCAACAGAAATTTGATCAGTTCACTAAATATTTTCTTTGCTTTATCAAATAGCAGGTCTGAGCCACAGCGCTCAAGTTCTTCTATGATAGCCAGAGGCTGAAGGTGTACTTCTATATGATGTGTAGTGATTGGGATACCTTAAATGTCTGTATCATGAGCTATTTTTTCTCTTCTGCATGTATCTTTGACTTAGAATAGATTTGCACATTTTGACAAAGTTGAAGAACTTCAAAATGAATGATTGTGCCTCAAGGTACTGTAATACTACTACAAAGTGAACAAACTGCCACTTTTCTTTTGCTAATCTGAGAAAATAAGACTCACACATCTTCTGGATCCTTTGGGAGAGAGTTTGCAAAGCTTTTGGACTTCTGTGTTGAAGTTTGGGTGTAGAACCTCCCTTTCATGTTGTGTGCATTGTCAATTACCTTACTTGCTCTGTACAGTTGATTAACGCATCACTGCCAGATGCACAACCAAGACCTTTAAAACATGCACCCAAACAGAAGAGATCAGCCTAATTGTCTTCCCTGCTGAAAAAACCTGCTTGGACCAGCACGAATTTCAAAGCAAATTTACCACCCCATTTTGAAAATATTTGTTCGCTGAGGAAACTCTAAACCATTTGGAGTTTATCTATCAATTCTTCAGAGGCAAGCAATCATAATTCTTGAGATATCTAACCCTAAACATGGCTTCTCAGATAACATATTTTTGGCCTTGAAGAAATAAATACGTTGAAAAACATGTTAATTTATGCAATACAAATTTTACCAACTTTCTTAGGTCCCCAACTTCAAACAAGACAATATTTGTAGAACAACATGCCATATTTTGTAGATCACCACTCTCTTCAACCCTTGCAGCAAACCCTCATGTGTTTTCATTTTTGACCACTTGAGGTATTTCAGTTTTGTAAACTGCAATTTCAGCCTCCATCATCTGAACTCTAAATGAGTCTGTGATAAATGTTTGGTCAGGTGAAAATGCTGGACTGATCGATACTCTTCTAAGAGCAATTGAAACGGTCTCTAACAGGCTGTGAGACCGTGGTTAGAATCAATCGACCTTCACTTCTCTCGCTCCCGAGTCAAAGCCATTCTCAATATCTCTTCAAACACTAAATACACAAGAATTTCACCTGATGTACACAGGTGCAATCATTGTGTGAAGGTGGATCAACTCATTTACTTTGGTTGCCACTGTGCATGGGATTTCTTGATGCACTGAGAACTGAGTTACAATTTGGACCCCATTTGTAAGTGCAGTGTTGAAGTTTAGTAATATAAGTGATCAGTTTTATGGCCAAACAGATATAATTCTGAAAGCTTTGCCCTGCATCCCGCAAGACATAAACAGTGTCCTGCATCTATCTGTCTAATCTACAGTATCTATCCATTTTTATGTATTCTGGAAAAAATGTCTCAGGGATCTATTTTATAACAACAAACTAACTTTGACTTCAATACATATAAGTACACTCCTGTACTATACTTTTCTTTCTTTCTCTTTCTCTCTTTTGTTCTCTCCTGAGTAAGTTCCGATCCTGCATACTATCTGTGAGCACTCAGCAGAAAAGAATGCTGAAAATGCTGCTGTAATGGCATGGAAGACCTTGCAGATGTCTCCTTTCTCTTCTGATTTGCTGTGATGTGCATGTATTGAGCAGTTAACAATTCACAAATCTTCATCAGTCTGTTTTGAGATGGACACTAGAAAATTACTGAAAAACATAAACTGTACCGCTTTGCTTGATTGCTCACAAAATCAGTTTAGGTCTGCATTGTTACATCTGAACGTTCCAAGCTGTATTTTATTTGAAATACAAAACACTTCCTTGAGCAAACAAAAACTTGGAATCAATGTAAACAATCTAGGGATCGCAGTGTTTGCACATACATCCACATCTGTTCTAGTTTTAACATTGCTTGTGTTTGTTTATCCTCAGGGCTGCCCAGAAATTGAATCTGTCTTCCAAGAAGAAGAAGCAGCGCCCTGCGCCCCCCGTGGCATGTGATCCACCCCTCTTTCCCACCAACTTCAGTGGCATCCTGCAGGTGTCTCCACCCCCCGCTCCGCCCTGCCTCTTACGGGCAGTCAACAAAGTCAAAGACACTCCTGGCATGGGCAAGGTAGGATCTGTAATAATATAGCAAAACGTCTGCATTTAACTCTAGTTATTTTATTACTCTTGTTGGTTGAGTGTGTTTTTCACCAACATATGAATGCTTTTGCATGATAAACAGATTCATTGGACGAATCTGACCTGAGTGGTAATAATGAATGCCCGTCTCAGAGGTACAAGTTTCCCAGGTGCACTTGCTGGCAGCATAGTTCATGGTTAGAGAAACATGCTTTTGGAGTTTTTTAAACTTTAACATTAGGCTACCAATACCTCACAATAGTATATCAACATCTCATCCTGTGGACCAACTATAGTTTGCTTTAAATTTTCACTTCATTGTCCAGTTTAAAATTGCTACCAGGAGTGGGGTTTGAATCCACAAGGACATTTATCCAATGGATCTTAAGTCCAGTGCTTTAACCACTCTGGACATTTTGTAATGCTGACACTTTGAGAAACCAGTTTTTGTTAGTAATGCGACCACATACAGCCACATTACTATATTCCATTTAAAATTCACATTGATCTACCAGGAGTGGGGATCGAACCCATGAGGACATTTGTCCATTGGATCTTAAGTCCAACGCCTTAACCACTCGGCCATCCTGGTAACTCCTGTTTGTTTTGATGTGATATTTTCAGACTCTACCTGAAAGAAACACAGAGCCCTCATTTGTCTCCTGCACTGCTGTGTAAGTTCTGATGAGATGGGCAGGACATGGGTGTACAGGCTGGATCGATTGAACGTGATAGTGTCTAGTTTCTTTTGTATCTTGCTCAGAGCTCAAAGGTGAGCTTGTTAACTGAAAACAAAGGGCCAAGGACATAATAAAATGTGAGGCAAAACAGACACATTTTAATATTATTAAATGAGAAAATGTTCCTTTTTGTGTCAACTATTTCTTTAATATCAGGTGTAAACTGGGCCCAAATGATGATACGGTAAATTGTGAACTGAACAAAATAAAAGTGCCTACAGTCTAAATTTTGTGACAAAGGCATCAGAAAACAGAGCTGGCTGTAAGCATCAGATGTGTGCTTTGGCAGCATGTAACAACATATTGTGAGATGTGAGAGAGTTTTGCCTGCAGAATGTATGCAGATATCACAGGTGAAAGTGCTGCAGGAGCAGTTTAAGATGCTTGAACGCAGAAGAACGTAGACCTTTGATCTGACATTCTACATTATTGTGTGTTCTTCTCATTTCATCATTTAGCAGGTACTTTCCTACCTAAAGGAAAATAATATAATGATCCTAAATGTGAACGTACAACATTTTCTGAAATAAAATAGAAAAAAATCCGTAGAATTCAGGATCATATGCGATTGCATGCGTGTTTTATAAGTGAGGCCCCAGGACTATTACAAGCATCCTTCAAATTACTACGCAGTACATAGACTAGATATTCAATTGGTAGCTTAGTTACCAAAACTCAATATAGTCAAGAAGTTAATTTGCTTTAGTGTTGGTGTTAGTGTTCATTGGACAATAATTGAACAATGATGTTTTAAATGTTTTTTGTATTGATATACAGATAGACAGAAGACAATTCTAATAACTTCAAGTTATGATTATTCTTATTTATTAAATTATGACTCTTCAAATGCATTATTTTTGTAGATATAATTTATGATTATGTTACCAGGAATGGAGTTTGAACCCCTGAGGACATTTGTCCATTGGATCTTAAGTCCAACACCTTAACCACTCGGCCACTTCAAGAAACCAGTTTGTTAGTAACACAATCACATACAGCTGCATTACTATATTCTAGTAAAAATGCACATTGATCTACCAGGAGTGGGGTTCAAACCCACGAGGACATTTGTTTATTGGATCTTAAGCCCATTGATCTACCAGGAGTGGGGTTTGAATCAACAAGGACATTTGTTAATTGGATCTTAAGTCCAACGCCTTAACCATTCGGCCATCCTGGTTACTTTATGTTGCTCACACTTTGAGAAACCAGTTTGTTAGTAATGCAATCACAAAGGATCGCAAACGCAAACCCATGAGGATCATCATCTGGATCTTAAGTCCAACAGCTTTACCACTTGGCCATCCCGGTTATGTTTGCATTGTGAGAAACCAGTTTGTTAGTAACGCAATCACATACAGATACATTACTATATTCTATTTAAAACACACATTGGTCTACCTTAATCACTCAGCCATCCTTGTTGTGATGTTAGGTTTTTTTCCTAGCCATGTTTCAGTTGGCTGATCCTGCTAGTCTCATCTGTACTCTGAAAACCAGAAACCCAGAACTCACTGAAAACTGAAAACCATTCAGTTGAATCACTAGTAAACCAGCATCATTATACACTGCAAAAGCAATTTCAGTACCCTCAACCAAACATAATGGAAAGTCTTCAGCCTCCTGTCACTCTGTCCTGTCTTAACGGCCGCATTCCTTTATCAATTTACATGCTCAGTCAGCACACCGTTCGCATCAATGATTTCTCTGTTGTTTTTTTATTGGAAACCACCCTAGTAAGCTCTTGCACAGAAAGAATCCGTCAGACGCATGCATTGGTACGAGCACTGACAGTGGAGAAGCCCCGCATGGTGAAAGTTGATCCTGATCTTCAGCGCATCGCAGGGAAACCAGCATATCTGGCATTCCTCTCAGACATAAAAGGATGGGCGATATTCATCTGTGTTTGGACTCAGTCTGTGCCGACTTGGGTCTCGATATCTAGTGCTGGCACCTCCCAAATAATCTCAGAGGCGATAATATGGTTGTGGGTTTGTCGAATGCGTCTTCTGTTAAGCAAAATGATGACTTTTGGAAGCAGATTTTGAGAGGCGCATAATGAATCACAAGGTGGGTTGTTATTTAGAACTTTTGGTGAGTTCACACAGTCATCTTTATTGGAACAGCTTGAGTTCATCTGTAAATAACACCCACATTTAGGCTGCATGTTGTGTGGTGTGCTGGCAAACTAAAAATGAACGATTCTCCAGCCGACCGGAACATAAGCAGGATGGTGGGCAATGCAAATTCTGGCATTTACAGCAGAAAAATGTCACCTTTCTCAAGGGACAAGGCTGCAACAGTGGCCTTTGGATATAAGAACAGTGTGAGATAAGATATTGATGGGTGTAGCTGCTCTATACGGCTGCTTTTGTGACACCCACAAGTGATCGACTTTGAGATAAAGAAGACAGAGACAGATATATCATTCATATTTGCTCTGAATAGAACTAATTAAAAACACTACCTAAAAATGTGCTTTGCACCAATGCAAATTTACATGTGACATTCTACCACGATAATGTGAATATTCACAGCGATCATGATTTGCACCATCAGGGATGTGGCTCCCAGAGTGAGTTTTATGACAGTGTGATGAGATTAAATACCAAAGGCATCTCCATTATCTGCCTAATGATAAAGCAATTAGTGGTGACTTTCAAACACATCTAGAAGCTCCTGAGTAAATTTGTACATGTATCCATCAAATAGAACATACAAAAGCTGTCAATTGTAAGTCTCCCTTTTCCTAACTCCTGTTTCGTCATCATTGAGACTCTCTCCAATTCATGTTCCATCTAGGTTTATAGAAATCCTGTGAGTTTGGCAGATTCATCAATCACCTGGTCAGTGTATATGACTTAAAAAAATTACATTCAGTGGCTAATTAAAATTTTAACAGCGCTTTTCTAAAATTGAGGTGTTAAAGAAAACACCTTACGGGCATTGTGGAGTGAGCAGAGCACATGGGAATTCAATAGTCTGAAATATTCATCCCGATATGCCTGTGAAAATTTAACTATATAAAACAGAAAATCAGTTTACACTGCAAGAAGATGTCTAAGAAGAAATGTCTTTTTTAAAATTAAGCTTTGTAGACCCTGCCTGAAAGACAACAGATTAAAGACTGATATAAAAACTTGTTCTGCTGATATCTATCTATTGTAATGGACATATCAACTTCAGGCTTATTGATTCTATAATCCGAGATGGGATCTCAGCCCACTAAAAAATATGAAACTTGCTTTCTCTGTACGGCTACAAGCACATATAAGTAGCTGGATAAGATCTGTGCATCCCGAGTTTATACTTCAAATGCCACAATATAAATCAAATCAATCGTTGAAATGAAAAGTGTTCAAATGACATTTCACTGTGGCATTTTTTTTTTTAAAACTCTCCTGTAAATATCAGGGAATAAAGCATAGCATTTGCAGAATATAACAAGCAATGAACTCTAGCCTACAAGCCTCCGAAGGACTGGGCTAAGAAGGTCCAGTCTCATTAGGATGGAGCCTTCCGTTTGAGAAGCACCCATTAACCGTTCTGATTCATTCAGTTGTATGGATTCCATATGACTGATTCAAAGATATATAGATATCATATAGATCTGATAAGGATACTCTGATCACGCTGTATGTTTTTGATTCACTAAAAAGAACCGGCTCCTAATTTGTTTGTTAATCTGACTACACTGGTCGCACCTAATGTTTTTGATTCACTAAAAAGAACCAGCTCATAACAGTCATTTGTTTGTGAATAAGACTAAACTTGTTTCGTTGTATGTTTGTTTATGCACACATGCCGTGCCGTGGGGACAACTGGAAAGGGGTTTTTTTGTCCTTGTTTTGGTGCACAGTATTTATAGCTTCATCATATTCAATACAGACTTCAAACCCACTTTAAAGACTCGGGTAAAATATTTTGCTGTGGCGATGAAGCTCTTAAAGGGATAGTTCATCCAAAAATGAAAATTTTGTCATCATTTACTTCCCTTCAAGTTGTTCCAAACCTGTATAAATGTATTTGTTCTGGTGTACACAAAGGAAGATATTTGGAATAATGTTTGTAACCAAGCAGATCTCACCCCCCCCATTGACTACCATAGTATTTTTTTCCTACTATGGTTGGGGGTGAGATCTGCTTGGTTACAAAAATGCATCAGAATATCTTCTTCTGTGTTCAGCAGAACAAAGAAATTCATACAGGTTTGGAACAACTTGAGGGGGAGTAAATGATGGCACAATTTTTCATTTTTGGGTGAACTATCCCTTTAAAGCAAAAAAAAGTTCATATATGCACTAAAATCAAAATAGCAAAGATTGTCAATAAAAGTGAAGTTAGATTTGAGAAAAGCTCTGCATTATTTGTTTGCCTAGGCTATAATTTGGTAGTTTGTCATTTTATGCATTGTCCAAATACATTTTGGGGCCATTGTATTAAACACAAATTAATTAATGTCAATTCAATCAGAACTAATTTCACGGATCCCTAAATAGATCCATAAAATGAGTTCTGAATGAATTGACATTAATTAATTTGTGTTTAATGCAAAATAACTATATGTGTGTGTGTGTGTGTGTGTGTGTGTATACAGGTCCTTCTCAAAAAATTAGCATATTGTGATAAAGTTCATTATTTTCCATAATGTAATGATAAAAATTAAACTTTCATATATTTTAGATTCATTGCACACCAACTGAAATATTTCAGGTCTTTTATTGTTTTAATACTGATGATTTTGGCATACAGCTCATGAAAACCCAAAATTCCTATCTCAAAAAATTAGCATATTTCATCCGACCAATAAAAGAAAAGTGTTTTTAATACAAAAAAAGTCAACCTTCAAATAATTATGTTCAGTTATGCACTCAATACTTGGTCGGGAATCCTTTTGCAGAAATGACTGCTTCAATGCGGCGTGGCATGGAGGCAATCAGCCTGTGGCACTGCTGAGGTGTTATGGAGGCCCAGGATGCTTCGATAGCGGCCTTAAGCTCATCCAGAGTGTTGGGTCTTGCGTCTCTCAACTTTCTCTTCACAATATCCCACAGATTCTCTATGGGGTTCAGGTCAGGAGAGTTGGCAGGCCAATTGAGCACAGTAATACCATGGTCAGTAAACCATTTACCAGTGGTTTTGGCACTGTGAGCAGGTGCCAGGTCGTGCTGAAAAACGAAATCTTCATCTCCATAAAGCTTTTCAGCAGATGGAAGCATGAAGTGCTCCAAAATCTCCTGATAGCTAGCTGCATTGACCCTGCCCTTGATAAAACACAGTGGACCAACACCAGCAGCTGACATGGCACCCCAGACCATCACTGACTGTGGGAACTTGACACTGGACTTCAGGCATTTTGGCATTTCCTTCTCCCCAGTCTTCCTCCAGACTCTGGCACCTTGATTTCCGAATGACTTTGGACCACTGAGCAACAGTCCAGTGCTGCTTCTCTGTAGCCCAGGTCAGGCGCTTCTGCCGCTGTTTCTGGTTCAAAAGTGGCTTGACCTGGGGAATGCGGCACCTGTAGCCCATTTCCTGCACACGCCTGTGCACGGTGGCTCTGGATGTTTCTACTCCAGACTCAGTCCACTGCTTCCGCAGGTCCCCCAAGGTCTGGAATCGGTCCTTCTCCACAATCTTCCTCAGGGTCCGGTCACCTCTTCTCGTTGTGCAGCGTTTTTTGCCACACTTTTTCCTTCCCACAGACTTCCCACTGAGGTGCCTTGATACAGCACTCTGGGAACAGCCTATTCGTTCAGAAATTTCTTTCTGTGTCTTACCCTCTCGCTTGAGGGTGTCAATGATGGCCTTCTGGACAGCAGTCAGGTCGGCAGTCTTACCCATGATTGCGGTTTTGAGTAATGAACCAGGCTGGGAGTTTTTAAAAGCCTCAGGAATCTTTTGCAGGTGTTTAGAGTTAATTAGTTGATTCAGATGATTAGGTTAATAGCTCGTTTAGAGAACCTTTTCATGATATGCTAATTTTTTGAGATAGGAATTTTGGGTTTTCATGAGCTGTATGCCAAAATCATCAGTATTAAAACAATAAAAGACCTGAAATATTTCAGTTGGTGTGCAATGAATCTAAAATATATGAAAGTTTAATTTTTATCATTACATTATGGAAAATAATGAACTTTATCACAATATGCTAATTTTTTGAGAAGGACCTGTATATATATATATATATATACAAAAGCAACTATTATACAAATCATCTATGAGGTTTCAGAAATACTATACAATGCAAAATACAAAATAAATGTGAATCTAAATGTTTTAATGTTGAGAACTAGTAGCAATGTGGGCATCACTGAGTGAGTATGTGGGTTTGGCTGCTGTTCTAGTGTTCTTAAAGACCTTTAATAACCTAGAGGAGAGCATCTCCTTTAATTAGTCATGCTGCTCTATCCAAACTGCTCTCACCCACAAAAGCCATGAGAGATCATAGAGAGACCACCTCCTCCGCCACCATCCTGCCGCATATGCTGGCTAATGAGCCCCCCTACCGGGATCTTATTCCTGCTTCTGAAAATTAGAGGCTCAATGCATGCAATGGGTTGCAAATCACCAAACAGAACTTGTGGTAATGGGCATAGAGATGCTGGACATATCTAAACAAACCTGGAAGTATTGGTTATATGGAACAGAAAAAGACATGAGTCTTTGTAGTGCAGGGACTGTGGGTGTAAAAGAGGGTTTCATTAAATTCTGTCTGCTAGCACGTTATTAGATCTGAGCCGGTTTGAAGCTATTGGTTGAGACTCATCACTGTGGCTCAGAGGAGCTTTACCTCAAAAGTAGACTCTATAAACTTGTATAGATAAGTCTTTCTGTATCTACAGCTCCTGATGTACCATTGCTAGAAATGCTGCCACATCTCTGGTGGATTAGAAGGATGTACAGACACCAATGCATGAACTGACAGTATCATTACAGCGTCAAAGGTCAGCTGCATTACTTTTTTCCCAGACTACAAAAGAGCTGTCCTGATTTGTGCACACATATTCAGCAGGTTAGTAGAGAAGTGTCGTGTGTGATGTGTTCTCAACAATGCACCTTATGCATAATTCAGTATATGCAAAAACTGCAGGCAGGGTTCTTTTTGCTTTTAAATAACACCAGGATGAAATATTTAACTCACCGTAATGACATTTCTGGACATCTGTTCCCAGGAAAGGCAAAAAGATGTACAGTTTAGTTTCCTGCTTCTCTGATTTTTCCTTAAAGGAATGACCCTAGCAATCTCATGTGTCTCCTTTAGAGTTTCAGAAGAGATCTCAGCTCAGATTTGCCAAGATACCAAAGTTTTCTTTTCAGTAAGGAAATGAAAGAACAACAACAATAATTTTAGTTTTTGTTCTGATTTAAGAATTGGAAATAGTCATGTATTGATCTCAGTGGAATTCACTTGAACTATTATAGGATTATTTCTCCTTTCCAGAGGCAATAACAGGGAAATCTCCTCTACATATGGTTTTATGATGGCTCTCAAATCTATTATATTGATCCTTAAATTAGAAAAAATAAGTCTTGAGAGATGCTAGTTCTTATTGTCTTAGTGCACTAAAACAATCATCTAAAGACAAACCAATAAGTACAATGCCTAAGAACAAATAGATGCCTGAAGGACTCTGATGCTCTAGAGAAGCAATTTTCTCCTGCGTTATCAAAATGTCTATCAATGTAGTGATGATGGTATTATAGTCGCTAATCCATATGGCGTCGAGATTGGATTTCTACGGTAATTATGTCTGCTGCTTTGAATTCGGCTTTGCATTGAGAAGACAAAATGAACTGCTGTGCTGATCTAGGGTCAGAAATGTCTGTTGTTGAAATATGTGCTTGACATGAAATTTTATCTTGAATGCTTTGATTTCAATAATTACATTTCACAGCATGACAGATGTTATAACTGCCCTTTGGGCTACTCCATGACCACAATTCTATAACAAGCAAAGACTCAGAAAGAAAGTGTATTAGTCACAGTTTATAGAGAGAGTGTTTCCTTTTGGGAGGCTTTTATAATGGTGCATTCAATAGGTCAGCTGTTTGTTTAGCATAGTGAATATGCAGTCCAGTTATTTGAAGGTATTTCCACTGTAAAAAAATAATTGTTGGTTTAACTTAAAAAAGTAAGTTACCTGGTTGCCTTAAAATTTTGAGTTCGTTGAAATTAAAAATTTGTGTTAATACAATGAAGGTGATTGATTTAATCAACAGAAACTCAAAATATTATGTTATCTGGACCACGTTAATTATTGAAGTTGATTTGACAAAAGAAAAACTGTTGTGATAAATCATGAAAATAATTTTTTACAGTGTAGAAAGAGCACACTTGCAAACAGGACATTAGATGTCTATCATATGCATATGATACAGATATGGAAGAATATCAGGCTATATTAGATGGTGTATTACATCATTTAAACTTTCTTTTCTTTTCTTAAAGAACAAGTAAAAAACTAACAATTAAAGGTTCAGCTACAGATTAGATTTGGTGCAATCCGTTTACCCAGATATATAATTTCACTGAACTATACACAACACTTTGTTTGTAGACTGTATACATTGTATTCAGATTCAGTCTTTATTAATAATTTATTAGAGAAACTAAGAGTAAATAAGTTTCCAAAACTAAACTTCAGCTAAAGTTACTTGGCATACCCTTTCCTTAGTCTTGCAACTGCATTTCGTAGCATTATTGAGATTTAATGTTTGCCTCCTGTCTCCACACATTTGACTGTGAAATATTAAAGCGTTATGAATAACTTTCTAAGTATCACACTGCACACACTTCAGTCAAAAACACGAGTAATGGTAAACATGTTAAAGTTTGAGAGTTTATAGTCACAAAAAGTAGTTCAAAACCACTTGAAAAAGCAAGTGCTCTTATAGGAGAAGTGTTCGGAAAGGAGATGCGAACTTTCCTCAATCTGTCAACCTTTAACAGAGCTGTAAACCTACATAAATAGCTTGTTCTCCCTCAAGCAGAATGTTTTGTTCTCAAAAACATTGGTTGTGTTGTTATTCAGATAGGTTGCTGCTTTGAAACATGACAATTTGATAAGCATTATTGAACAGATGCTGTTGTATTTCTGTGCAGGTGAAAGTGATGGTACGCGTATGTCCTTCATCGCCCACCAGCGCGGCAGAGTCCAGCTCTTTCCTGAAGGTCGATTCTCGTAAGAAGCAAGTGACCGTTATGGACCCAGCGGCTAATTCTCAGCAGAATCAAACGCAGAAACGTGGCACCTCCAACCAGGCTCCTCCAAAGATGTTTGCATTTGATGCAGCCTTCTCCCATGATGCCTCTCAGGTGAGGTATTGGTACTAGTTTTAAAGTTTGTTCTTACCATTAAACATGCAGTGTGTAATTTCAACCACTAGGGGCAGAATTGCAAAATAATTGCCTCCTTATACAAACAACATGTTCCTAATACAGGGAATAACCCTGCGGAGCAACCTGTCTTAAAGGATTAGTCCACTTTCAAATAAAATGTTCCTGATAATTTACTCACCCCCATGTCCATGTCCTTCTTTCTTCAGTTGAAAAGAAATTAAGGTTTTTGATGAAAACATTCCAGGATTATTCTCCTTATAGTGGACTTCAATTGGCCCCAAACGGTTGAAGGTCAAAATTACAGTTTCAGTGCAGCTTCAAAGGATTTTCCCAAAAAATGTAAATGCATATGCTTTATATAAACAAATGATCGCCTTCCAACTGATTCCGCCAAAACCGCACTTTCGTATTCTTCAAAAAGTTTACGCTGTATGTCCTACGCCTTCCCTATTCTACTTACGGAAAAAATGGAACTGGCGCTGCGTTCGTTCCGTAAATTGACTAGGGAAGGCGTAGGACATACAGCGTAAGCTTTTTGAAGAATATGAAAGTGCGGTTTTGGCGGAACCACTTGGAAGGTGATCATTTGTTTATATAAAGCATATGCATTTAAATTTTTTGGGAAAATGGCAGATTGTTTCGCTAGATAAGACCCTTATTCCTCGTCTGGTATCGTTTAAAGCCCTTTGAAGCTGCACTGAAACTATAATTTTGACCTTCAACCGTTTGGGGTCATTGAAGTCCACTATAAGGAGAATAATCCTGAAATGTTTTCATCAAAAACCTCAATTTCTTTTCGACTGAAGAAAGAAAGACATGAACATCTTGGATGACATGGGGGTTAGTAAATTATCAGGAACATTTTATTTGAAAGTGAACTAATCCTTTAAATATAAAAGTTCTTTATTGGCATTGATGGCTCCATGAAGAACCTTTAACATCCATAGAACCTTTCCACTGCACAAAAGGTTCTTTATTGTGGAAAAAGATTCTTCAGATTATTAAATGGTCTTCAAACTATAGAAAAAATGATTCTTTTAAGAATTGTTCACTAAAAGGTTCTTTGGGGAACCAAAAATGGTTCTTCTATGGCATCGTTGCTCTTAGAACCATTATTTTAAATAGTGATTAAGGTTAAAGACAAAATGGCAGTTGCTTATATATCACCCCTCCTGGGATTTTTAATCTATAAGGTTACCAACCCAGATCTTTAACCTACTGGGTAGTTGATAAAACATGGACAAGTCATTGCTGCTATCTAGAACGTCTCTTGCACACACCAAAAGAAAAATTTTACTCTTAACAAGTGTTAAAATATCTAAATTGTCAAGTTAAAATATCTAAAAATCCTTAAAACAACTTTTGGTTTATATTAACATTTATTTATTTAGCACACACTTTTATCCAGAGTGACTTACAGTTTAATTGAGAAGCAAAAAAATAAAATATTAAGTAAAAAAATCCACCAGTGCATTTTTATCAGATACTGTACATTTTCTGAAAAAAAGTCCTAATATCTTATGCTGTGCTGCTTCTAAAGTAAAACATATTTTATTGAAAACAAGTCAAAACAGACTTATTTAAAATACCTTAATTTAATTTAAATCATGCAAATTCATTTTTTTTATTCAGTTGTTTATTTCTGCAGAGCGTGAATTTGATTGGCTGTTCTCTGTTTCCTGGCAGGCAGAGGTTTGTGCAGGAACTGTGGCTGAAGTCATCCAGTCTGTAGTTAATGGAGCAGATGGCTGTGTGTTTTGCTTTGGACACTCCAAACTAGGTAAGAGACAAATGGCTGAGACCAAAAAACACAACTTTAAGAATATATATATTCAGTGTCTCTGTAATATATGAGCCTATCACAAAGTGCTTCCATTGCCCCTTTATAATATCTTGTAAGTGCCTTTTCAGGCAGACATCTTTCATGTCTTTGTAATGAATGTCAGAGCCTTAATACATCCTGTAATGTTTCCATCCCTCATATGTGTTTTATGTTCAGTAAATAACCATCCCCCGTCGTTCCCAACACCTCAACCGTTTACATCCTGTGAATTAGATGGAATTAGTTTCATAGCATGCATGGCAGACTACAAGATGATCTCACCCTGCTTTGCTGTCATTGTCCATTGTTGTTTCTGGAAGATTAGTGTAAAATTTAACCAGCCGTTTGCTTGGAAAACAATGGAAAAATGCTACTGTGGTTGCTGGTCAGTGATTTGATGACAGCGTGCAATTCCTCAGATTCCTCGTTTCCATTAACCTTTACTCGAAAACCAAAGACCTGCTCATACATCATTGGAAAAGCATTCCACTGTGATTTCATTGGTCAGATGCCCAAAGCTAATTAACTAGCTGTAATAACCGAGACACTGGCCTGTTAGTGCTTTGAAAGTAATCATCTTGGACATTTGGCTTTACAATGTGGCTGTATAAAACAAGAAACAAAAGAATCATGGTGAACTTGTGCAGTGCAATGAGCCAACCCCTGGTCACCATTGGTGCTGTAGTGCATGAAACCTAATATACAATCTTTTAAGATTTTTAACTGGCTTGAGCACACAGATTTGTTTTTTGCCTTTAGCCTTCAAATCAACCAGAGAGAGAATTAATAATAACCATACATAATACCCTCTGACCGCTAGATCCTGTATTTCATGCTGTTTGGGAGGATGCACATGGCATCTGGAGAATATTAAAATACTCTAGCAGTGTTTTAAAATGAAGCTTTATCGCCTGTCCTGAAACTGCTTGATCAGCCTGGAGGCTTATTTATGCTTTATTGCAATAAGTCAAAATCCATAAAATTGAAGGACAAGCTGAAGCCTAATGGATTTGTGTGTGTAAAATTTTTAAGAGAGATGCTGTAGTAATTGAATCTCATAAGCTCTGCCTTCCAATCATGCCACTCTCTATCCAGTCTGATTGAATTACTGACTCTCAGTTCACCTGCTACAGAGCATCTATCTTATTTTCCGTTTGGAAGTAAAAGCCTAGCGACTTTAATTGATGTGAAAGACCATTTTTGACAGAGCAGGTTTGATATGTTACAATGCTTTACATAAAAATGTAAAATGTATTAAAACAAATAATAATAAAAATAAATATAAAGCACATAAATTATAAATAAATGTAATTGAACTAATTCATGTTTAAATAAATTATTTTACGTCTACAATGAAATGTTCTAACTATTCTTTATCTATTATGTGTTTTAGTGGATTTTAATGCAGTGTAATCATGATGACAAATTATATGTTACCTAGGTGAACAGGTATAATGTCATTGTCATGTGTATGTTGTTTTTTGGTTTAGGGTACATTTACATGACAACGATTTCCTAAAAACTGAAAAGTTTTTCCTTTGCTTTTCAAAACAATCCCTGCTCACACAGATCCGCGAAAATGACTAAAAACGGCCAGTAGTTGGTGATGTCACTTTGCAAAGACTCCCAGCAACACTATGCGCTTATAGACTGAACATGTAATATGCATGTGCATGACACCACAAACCCCCATCACCCCTCACTGCCCGCCCACCAGCCAACCAACAATGGCGTTTTGGGGGCCTGAAAATGCAAGCTTTTGAAAACGGGTTTCAAAGTGCAAGTTTTTGAAAACAATACCATCATCGTCTCTGTGTAAAATACAAAAAAAGTGAAATTGTGAAAAAGGTGATGTCATGCGCATGCATATAATGTGTTCAGTCTATAGGCGCGTAGATTTTCTTTACAAAGTCATATCGCCAACTACTGGTCTGGTATGAATAATGCAGCGTTTTAGTCGTTTTCGTGGATCTGTGTGAACGAGGATCAAATTGACAATGTTGTTGTCTGTATGTGAAAAATGCAAAGGTAAAACCTTAAATTGCTAAAATTTTAATAAAAAATGAAAGCTAAATACAAATATTCAAAAAAGCTAATAAAATGACGAAAGCACATCACAAAACTACTAAAACTTAAAATAAAGTAAAAGATCTGAATATATATATATATATAAAAAACTAATTAAAATATTAATACTAATAAATACTTTACTATTATAGTATATAAATAATACTAAAATAACACTGTGTGAAATGGCACCTGCCATAATAGTATAACACCTCCTTAAATTAACCTTAAAGTGTTAATTATTAGAATGATCATATATATATATATATATATTTAAAATCTGAAAGTATGAAAAATCTGCCCCATGTGCATCATATTAAATCATGAATAAATCTATAATTTGCTGCATCTGCACCGTTGCAGGACTGGCTTGTATTAATGAACAGTTGTGATGTTTGAATCACTGTGAACCGTGCAAATGAGCATATTTGTCCTATTTCAGCAGACACTCAATCATCTCTGTTTCTGTTTCTCACTCTCTAACCCACCCAAACTAGAGGAATCCGTCTTTTGAAGTTAAATCTGGTCTGAATGTGTGCTGTGACATATGGCTTTGTTTAGTGGCCCCTTTCATGTCAACAGCAGGGGTATTTATGCATGTGACTGTGTGGAGGGCAGTGTCCAGAAATGAATCCAGGGAAGCTGCCAATCAACAGGCTGTTGTTCCGGTTCTGGTCCTGCGGGTGAACCTGCTTTTAATGCCCAGTGCTGCCCACATGGCGTATGTGCTTACTCAACCACACTACGACATATGGCAAATGTCAGTGTACTGTCAAACAAAGGTCTTTTCTGCAAATAAGAACCCATTTAAGGCAGAAAAAACACCCTTGTGATTAGGTACGGTACATTTTCCAACTATATTTATAAGCACAATTACATTAATCTTGTCAATTTTCCAGCTGTAATGGATTTTTAATTGTATTGGAATGTGTTGGTGTAGCGTGTATGTGACATCTGTCACTGTGGTTTATGCCAGAGTGCTGGTATGGAAGCTAAATATCACATTAGAAAGTGTGAAATAGACCACACATATTGGTGTAATGCTCTTGAGGCCAAACAGACATGGCTTTTAGCACCTGACCTATTTCTACTGTACCGTTCCACTCTACACTTGCCAATCATTGTATGCAAAGCAATCCATAGTCAACTTGATTCTTGGTCTTGTTGCAGGCAAATCCTACACTATGATTGGCAAGGACGATTCCATGCAGAGTTTCGGGATCATCCCGTGTGCCATCTCCTGGCTATTCAAATTGATCAACGAGTGCAAGGAAAAGACAGGCGCACGTTTCTCCGTACGAGTGTCGGCTGTGGAGGTCTGGGGAAAAGAAGAGAACCTGAAAGATCTGTTGTCAGAGGTGGCGACAGGCAGTCTGCAGGACGGCCAGTCTCCAGGAGTCTACCTCTGCGAGGACCCCATCTGCGGGATGCAGGTAAAATAGTCTTTCTGATCATTAATGTTGTTCACGTTTCTTTAATTATACAGTATATTGGTCATGTAAGGGGTTGTAATCACTGATTGATGCTAAAATACTGTGAAAAATAGATTTACAATGTTAAAATGTCCATTTCATTTAAATATGATTTTTGTAAAAACTGTAAAATCTTTGGCACTATGTTTCAGGTTTTGGGGCCAGTTATTTTAGTATTATTAAGATAATATTATTGTATTTATAAATATTTTGAATTGGCTTTTATCTTTTATATTTTCAGCTTTTATTTTCATTTTAAATTTGAATTATTTTTTACTACTTATTTTGCTGTGTTCACACCATGTTGTAATTACCGTAATTTCAAGATGACAACACGAGACGTTCTGCTCAGAGCTGTTCATGTCCTTGACTGGGAATTATGCATTTCTATGGCTATAACGCATAAATAAAGCTGCAGTGGTCAGGTGGTACAACAGTCACGTGGCACAAGTAGGAGCTCTCAGAAAATTCTCAGCTTGCAATTTGTAATTTCGAGCTCTAAGAGGATGTGAACGAAGTTGAAATCTTGTAATTATGGGAATTACGACTTGCCGTGAACACATGTAAGCGGAGCGGTAATATTTCCTCTGGAACAGACAACGCCTTTCTGAAGATTCCTCTCGAGAATATGTGAAATAAGCAATAGGTCTTAGGTTATGGAGTTCAAATATTAATTTAATGAAGTTGAGAACCGTATACATAAATGCACAGTAAACATCAAAGTTAAGAACAAAGGAGAAGAAATTGAAAGGGAGTGTGGAGAAACAAAGCAAAGATTAGTTTTGTGATATACTCAGAGCAAAGTTTTTGTTGTTTTTCTTGGCTTAGGGGTAAAAAGAAGTTTAAAATAACTTTGCAGTGGTTTAGCTTCTGTTAGTGAACATCCTGACGCCACTCACACTGCCTTTTAGATGAATATGTGCTTCCTCTCAATAAAAGCAGTAAAGAAAGCATCTGATCACAGTGATGTGGATATGTTTGCTCAAGCTCTGGAATTCAGCACTATCCAGTCACGTCATGTTTATTTATACCACTTTATACCATGGTATGTCTGAATACTCGATTCTGATTGGCTGGAAAGTGTGCAATAAAACCGTTTAATGCACAGGTAGTTCCAAGTCAGTTTAATCACCGTTCAATATTAACACACTGTTTTCATTGAAGCACCAAGACGCACATGTCACTCTGAGATTGCACTGCACACACACACAGAAACATTCAGGAGCACAGAAACTTATCAACGCTGCGTCGCAACTTTTATTAAGAAAATAGTTTCGCTATTGAATCACTACATTATATTTCTCAGCAACAAGGGGTAACATCTCTGGTTTTGAAGTAATTAAACTCACAGCTTCGTTGTTAATAGGAGATGATGAACAGATGCAGGTAATTCACACACACACACACATCTCTCTCTCTCTATCATGAATTCAAATAAATGCTATAATTCATTAATTCAAAGAAATGTAATCTTACGCAGTACTTTATCTCTGTGTCTGAGTCAAAGCGGGCAGAATGCTAGATCTAACTAGCCATAACTGACGAAAATAACTGTAATTTCGGTCAAATATTGCACTGCAAACATCAACAACAGCTTTAAGTTGTCAGTGCTGGCAAATTACCATGGTATAAGCGGGATAATCCACGGTTAGCTGTGCATTAAATAATTTGAATGCACTCGCTTTGCATTGGGTGGTTCTTTGCCTCCATGTCATGCATTAAAATCATTTAATATCATTAAAATCATTTAATGCACAGCTAGCCGTGGATTATCCATTACTTATACAATATATTGCTTTAAAGTCACACATATCATAACTCCACAACTGAGCAGATTGCATGGGCATAGAGCGGAATATTGATCAGAGCGCCACGCTGTTCACTTACATGCTCTGGTTGCCAAGGCAACATTTGTCATTTTTCATCTGATTTTTATATTTTATTTTATTTCAGCTTCATTTCAATTACCGAAAAGTATCTTTAATAGTTTTAGTTAACAATATTGTTTTGACATTATTTTGCTATTCTCTTTGTTAGTGATGTAAAAATTACACACTTCAGCTTTAAGATCTCTTATAACACGATGCCAAAGATTCATGCTTTTCTTTTCATTGCTGATTCACTTTAAGATGGTCACAGATTTTAAATAACAATAATAAAAGTTTAACAATATTTGCACACTTTTTGCCTGTTTTCTGGGAATACACCCAGAGGACAGTGTTAAAAAAAAAGCATGACAATTTACTACCAATAAAGATTCCATTGTTGGGTGAAATGCTAATACATGATGAGAGGATTAGTCGAGCAGAGACAACCCCTGTCTCTGTAATCCTCAGACATCTGCACTAATCTCATCTTGGACTGATACCTCAAGCAATGGATTGTAATGGCCTCACTTTTCTTATGACAGTCAGCCTTATCACACAGTACAGGCTTCAGACGTGATACCCAAGGCTGTGCTGGCATGAAAATACTTTCTTGTCCAATAACAAACCAAAAATATATATATTTTTTTTAATATTAAGACTGAACTGAGCTGACAGTGTCTCAATACTTTCTTTCTATTTTCTCTAGTACTGTTATTTGTGGTTGACAGATTTTTTGACTGATGCTGGTTTCTTCGAGAGCAGGGAGACTGATATAGAGCCTATAGGAGTTGGACAATGAAACTGAAACACTGACCAATATTGTTTTGAAGGTTTCACGCCTATATATGCATGGCCTGGTGGCCAATTTTCATTGTTTTTACATTCCATCAGTAAGTGCAGTAGCACAGCTTTACATAAAATATTGCAATCCACACAACAAAATGCAAGACATATCAGAGTTCAAAAGAGGACAGATTGCTGGTGCGCGTCTCACTGGCTCATCTGTGACCAGGACAGCAAGTCTTTGTGGTGTATTGAGAGCTATGGTATCCAGGGCAATGTTGGCATGCCATGCCATGTAGGACGAACCACATCCAACAGGAGTAACTGTGGGCTGTGGGACAATCTGAAACATGTATTGTTCTCTGATGAGTCCACCTTCACTGTCTTTCTGACATCTGTGGGAGTTACAGGGTGAAGAAGCCCCAAAGAGGCTTAACACACCCGGACTGTTGCTGCCCAGAGTGAAGCGCGTGGATCAGTGATGGTTTGGGCTGCAATATCATGGCATTCCCTACTGCACTTGATGGACGTGTTACTGCCAAGGACTACCAAACCATTCTGAAGGACCATGTCCACCTAATGGTTCAAACATTGTACCCTGAAGGTGTGCCGTGTTTTAGCATGATAACGCACCAATACACACAGCAAGACTTGTGACAGAATAGTTTGATGAACATGAAAGAGAAGTTCATCTCCTATGGCCTGCACAGTATATATTTGAGCCACTTTGGGGCATTTTGGAGCAGCAAGTCAGAAAACCAGCATAGTGACCTGGCCACTGTTCTGGAAGAGGAATGGCTAAAAAATCCATCTCGCCACAGTGAAAGACTTGTATCTGTCATTTCCAACACAAATCGATGCTGTATTGGCTGCAAAAGGAAGTCCTACACCATACTAATAAATTATTGTCGTCTAAAACCAGGTGTTTCAGTTTCATTGTCTAACCCCTGTATATATATATACATACGCTATTTAACAAATGCTGCAATTAAATTTATATTTATTTTACATATTTACTAAATTAATTGGAAAATGAATCAATATCTAAGAATAATTTGAACTTATCTCTTACCAATAGAGACCAATCTCTTAAAATAGACATTTATAGTCTAGATAGCAGCTTCTTGATTCTGTAATTCTATTATGGTATTTTTAGTCAAAATAAAAGTTGTTTCTGGCAGTTATCGGCCAAACAGAACAACTAAGCTACTGATGTAGATGTTTGGAGTACAAAGTCAGTACTGTTTCTCAGCCAAATTCATATTTACATCCTTTGTGTTTTTACACAGTTACAGAATCAGAGTGAGTTGCGTGCTCCTACGGCTGAGAAGGCCGCTTTCTTCTTGGACGCTGCCATTGCTTCACGCTACAGCAGTAAGCCAGACTATGATGAAGAGGAGCACCGTAACTCTCACATGCTCTTCACCCTACACATCTATCAGTATCGGATGGAAAAGACCGGCAAGGGTGGAAGTGAGTATCATTATAGGCTAGATATAGTTTCAGTAGAGACTCAAAAGGGGTTCTCAACTGGTTTTTGGTCTGTGACCTATTGTTTAGGTTTCTGAAATGGTTATTGTCCGTTAAGCTAGTTAAGATACTTTTATGATGGACAACAACAGCATCTAAAACACAAAATAAGTTGGTGATCGGCTGCGCTAGACTTATCAGCAGTATCTGCTCTATTCCACGGTTGATTTCAAACTTTCTCATTATACTTCCAAATATTGCCAGCATGGTCTATAAATAGTCTGTTGCTGATAATCTTAGAGAGGGGTGTGATAACAGGAAAAAAAAGCATCATTGTTAATGTGAGATGTAGAATCTGATCTAAAATAACATGCTAAAGCTCACTATTTCTGGAGAACAGTGCTAATTTCTCTTATCACAAAAAATTTTCTGTTTGGCACAGGTGAGTCCTGCCTCCTTCCAAGAGTGAACAGAAAGTAAAACCAGATGTGTTAGCTTGGGCTTTTAGGGTATTTGAGTAACTTGAAATGTCTCCAAACTATGTATAATGAAGCTAGTGTAAGCAGAGTCATGAAATTCATTCTAGATGTTTCCATGGCAAAGGTTAGCTTACACAATAGAAACACGTAGAGATATAATGCTGCCATTTGAAATAAAGGGTCACTATCCTCAGATTTCACTAATTAACACTAACAGTTTTAACTATGTTCCACTTATCTTTATTAGTCTACCAACAGGTTCCAATAACACTTAATAATGGAATTATTAAGGTTTCATAATTGTGTAACACATCAATTACTTCAATTGAGTTAAATACTTAAAATTGTCACTATTGTGTCTGAACCAATAACTAGATTGGCCTAGGCCTAAAGTAGAATGTTATGAAATATATGAGAATGATAAAGAAGAACATGTTAGAAACTCATATTAGAGTTTAACTGTTAAACGACTGACTGTGTGGCTCCTTTGCTTAGTGTCGGGAGGCAGAAGCCGACTGCATCTCATTGACCTAGGCAGCTGTGTGAAGGTTTTGAGCAAGACCCGTGACAGCACTACAGGACTCTGCCTCTCTCTGTCCGCCCTGGGGAACGTCATATTAGCCTTGGTCAATGGCAGCAAGCACATCCCTTACAAGTAAGGCTTTTTCTTTTCACTTTGCTCACATAATATGATTTCAACAAAAACACATAGAGTTAAACTTTTCAGACAGATATGTTGCAACCTCAACGACAAGATTACGATTATACTGTGATGGGTGAAGTCATTCGCTAGTCGCTCGACTCATTAAAGATGCAACATGTTTAGTATTAATATCTCCACTGCATGCCATAAATTCTTCACGAACACCTCATATGAATAATATATACAAACTGACATTTTCCTGGCTTTGATGTGAGCAATAATTAGTGGATTCTAATGCTACGTTGAATCTGCAGAGAGAACGTAACCTTTATCGTTCCTCAGGGGTGATAGCTAAGTGAATTAGCTTGTGCCAAGCAGCCATAGAGACAGCTGCAGTTTCACATTCACTGGGATTCATCGAACATTCTTAACACAGACCATTTCTCTGCAACTGCTGTTTTATTTCTTTAAGCAGCGTGTTAATTTGAGTTAAACAGACAACTTTGAGAAAGTGTTAATTTGAGTTAAACAGACAACTTTGAGAAAGTGCCATGCATCTTCCAGCAGCTTTTTTTTCCCTGAAATTTTGCAGCGCTTCCATTTAGCTCCCTCAAGGCACGTTTGCATTTTTATACCATGGCTCCCCAATTTAATCATGGTGAATTTACATTGCAAAGCATCATGGGGTTTAAGGCTGGAAAAGTATCCACTCTGGAGAGCCGAGATATAATTAGGGTTTACGGCCTTTTAGGAGGAATGCAACATTTGCACAAGATAAATTGAATTAATATGCATGTATCACAAATGAATATAAATCTACACAAGTCACTAATTTTAGATAGTGATTTAACAAGAGCTAAATAATACTTTAGCTGCCTTTTATCTTTCTAATTGACTGTTTTAACCTCTCTAATTTAATGTCAAATCTAGAATCTTGTTTTGAATTCTGAATTATTATCAATTCAGAATATATTAATTATCGATTTTACACTACAATGCATTGTTCAGTCTAGGGCACAATATTAGAAGCAATATCCAGAAACACTTTATATGTGTTACGTAAAGTGTTTACGTATTTTGCCAAAGGGTGAATGTTATCTTAATGGCGTATCTCTAATAAATGTTTTTGCTACATCATGGATGGTAAATTATGCTTGTGTAATTTATGCTTAGTTAGCCATGAGGTCACTGTCTTAATAACCACTCAAGATTGACTACACACTTCACTAACCATATTTAATCTATTTATTTAATCCAACATCGGACAAATTAGCTTAAAGTATCACCATAATCACATGCTGTACACTCTCTTGCTGTATTCCGTGACAATATTTTGTTTCAAATTATTGTATAGGTAATTGATTTCTGAGAACTGAACTTGCATGTGCATATTGTAATGCTTGCTGACTCATCCTTGAAAAGCAGCTTTATATGTCACCTCTAATGGTTGCCATAGGGAAGGCAGACAGAACAGGAAATGCCAATCCAAGTCTCTCTTTCTCTCTCTCTCCCTTTAAAAAGAGACTGTCTGGGAGCTGAGGTTTTTTGAAACAAGGTCAGCAAATCAAAATGCCCCAAAAGGCTCTATCCATTCTTATTATTAATAAGGGTATTATTAGAATATTAGACTAATTGCTAAAAGTGGTGCTGGTATTTAGTGAAAGGTGTTCAAAAGCCTTGATTTTGAATGCATCTGCCATTTTACAAATACAATTTGTTCTAAAAGGGTTAAATCATCTTACAGTTTATGCATCTTCACTGTTATTCATCTGGTTACACAACTGGCATTCTGCACAAATAAACTAATTCCATTTTTGTTTACAGAGATAGTAAGCTAACCATGCTATTACGAGAGTCCCTGGGAAACATGAATTGCCGCACCACCATGATAGCCCACATTTCCTCGTCACCCAACAACTTCTCAGAGACACTTTCCACCCTTCAAATTGCTTCTCGTGTTCTTAGGCTGAAGAAGAAGAAGGCTAAAGTAAGCGTGGTATGACCCTGTCCTTTATTTTATTGAACTTTCTATTAGCTTAAATAGATTCATTATTGTATTTTATGTTTAGTTGTTTAAAATAAGGTCAAATGTTTCTTTTGTAGCAATACACATCCAGTTCCTCTGGTGGTGAGAGCTCATGTGAGGAAGGAAGAATGCGTCGCCCAACACAGCTGAGAACCATCCATTCTAGAAATGTGGTTGATTCAGACATGCCTCTGCTACACCTCTCAAGTGACCCTGAAGACTATTCCAGCAGTGAGCAGTCATGTGACACAGTTATCTACGTGGGGCCAAATGGCTCAGCTCTTTCAGACAAAGAGCTGACAGACAATGAAGGTCCTCCAGAGTTTGTTCCTATCATCCCATCCCTACATAAAAATATAGCAGATCTTGGCAAGGATCCTTTGACATCACAACCATCTCAACAGGTTGTAGACCAACTAGCTCAGGCCTCACAGTCTGTCCAACCTTTGCAGACCATTCATCCTCAGCCACTTCCAACCTTGCCAGAGGAAGGTGCAGAGTCAGGTAAGAAGGAGAAGGACTGTCTTAAGTGTAACACTTTTGCGGAGCTACAAGAGAGGCTGGAGTGTATTGATGGAAGAGAAGAGGTTACGAAATTCCCTTTTGAAGAAGTCCCTGCCAACAAAGCTGCCAAATTTGAGTCTGGCCATGGTCAAGTCATTAAAGGGGGTCATCGATCCAGTTCTCCTAAGAGGATCTCTGACCAGCAATTGGAGGAGATCCGTGAGGTGGTTGAAGAAGCAGAGATTGCTCAGTCAATAATTGAAAGCCTGACACAGTGTTCAACAGGCAGTTGTGGACTCTCCAGCAGCAGAAGTGTGACTGGTAGCAGTGGTATTGGGCAACTAACCCCTCTGCAGAGAGCCAAGAGCTCTAGTTTACATGACAGCAAAGAATCCATCAGTGGTGGGAGCAGCAGTGAGAGTAAGCCTCGTCCTATGGGTTCCCCTCGATTGGGCATTGCCAGTCTTACTAAAACTTCAGAGTACAAACCACCATCCTCTCCCTCTCAACGCTGCAAAGTGTACACCCAGAAAGGAGTTATGCCTGGTACACCACCTCACTCCTCACAGAATCTTAATTTAGACTCTAGAAAATCATCTACAGAATCTTTGCTTAATCCAGAGTCTAGAACCTCTCCGGTGGGGATGAGCCCACAGGTCTTAAAGAGATCTTCATCCTCCAATAGCCTCGGATCAGCTGAGACACTGTGTGACGATGTTCCCCAGCTGCCTTTGGACAATAAGAAAGATGTGAAGGACACCACAGCCACAGTTATGCTGGAGCATCCTTTGGAACCCAATGGAGAGGATGAGCTGGTGTTCACCCTAGTGGAAAAGCTGACAATCAGTGGGGTGATGGAAAATGGCAGACCAACCAGTATTATCAGCTTTAATAGTGACTGTTCAGTGCAGGCCATGGCATCTGGTTCAAGGCCTGTTAGTATCATTAGCAGCATAAGTGAAGACCTAGAACATTACGCCACTGCTCCCTGCACTACCAATGCCACTATTTCACAAGTCAACATTGCTAAATTCTTGCCTCTCAGCAGGATAGAAGGGGACGTCCAGGCTAGTCGTCGTTCCTCAATCAGCTCATGGCTGAGTGAAATGAGTGCTGGCAGTGATGGCGACCAGTCATGTCATAGCTTTGTTGCTCAGCAGTGCTTTGGACAAGGTGAGGCACTAGCCGAAGACAGGCTTTTGGAAATTCAAGAAGAAGGTGACATTGATGGTCTCCCTGAGTCAAATGGCCAAAATAACTCAGACAAAGAAAGTGATTCCAATACAGCTGAAGTGAATGAAAACAACACAACTACAAAACACAAACTAGACAAACTGCCCTCAACTTTAGGTGGCTATGTTCCTTTTAAGACCAATATCACAACTCACCCATGTGCTGCTGTTAAGCCAATAGTTGTGCAGGACTTGCTTAACAGAACCCTTCCAGTCAATGATCCCAAATCCCCACCTGTTCCAATCTCAAGTGAGATCAATTTTGATGACCCATGGTTGAAAAGAGAGGGCAATGAAGAGACCAAGCCTTTGAACATGGTCTGTGATGTCAAATCAGAGAAGAGAACATCTGAATCTGTGAAAAGGAAGTGTCAAGTCGACAAGCACAGCTCGAGTAGTGAAGCCTCATGTTCTCCTGATTCCATGAACCGGGTGGTGGATGGCTGTGAGATGATCTTCAATGCATCCGAAAGCATAACTCAAGTGTACTCTGCAGACATCCTCAGGACAGGTAGTCTCCCTCGTGCATGGCATCGCTTGAATAAGCAGGATGATCTGGAAGACTCTACATACCGGTACATGAGTGGAGAGTATAAAAGCCTTGGGGTTACCACCTCCACTCCCTGCAGTCCAAGAGCCACACTCGAAAGAAGAAGTTCCGTTGGGAGGCAAGGTATCTTTGCTCGTCAGAAAGGAATCCCGCCATTGCCACCTGTAAGGAAGTCTAGCCTTGACCAGAGGAATCGCGCAAGCCCACAGCATAATCCAGGAAACGGTCAGACCCCAAACCAGCATCTATCTTTCCTTGGTAGCACACCTGAAGACATGGGTGGTAAACATAAAGGACCAAATGTAGAGAGCAGTAGACTTTTCAGTGCCAAACTTGAGCAGTTAGCAAACAGGACAAATTCCTTAGGGAGGTCCCACGGGGCACATTATGACTGTCATTCCTTGGAGAGAGCTGAGAGTTTGACCTCTCTGGGCTCTAAAGCAGGAGTCACAAAAGACAGTACAATGCCACGAACAGGTAGGAGCATCACACGTAGTTTGCTCTCATCACCCACCAATGGACCAAATGGCAACAACAATGTACTGCAGTCACCCAAAGCAAGTCAATCTAAAATCTCTGCAGTTAGCAAACTCCTTATGGCAAGCCCTAAAGCTCGAAGCTTATCAACCTCTAGCACTAAAACCCTAAGTTTCTCCACCAAGTCCCTCCCACAGTCAGTAAACCGGAGCTCAAGTTTGCCCCCCAATGGAAAGAACCAGAACCAAAATTCATGGTCAACCCAGTCCCTAAGTCGCAACAAGGGGACAGGGTTAGTATCTAAGCTACCTTTAAGAGCAGTGAATGGACGAATCTCAGAGCTTCTACAGGGTAGCACCAGCTCTCGCACTACCCAAGGTAGAGGAGCTTCAGACACTGAAGAGAGAGGAGCAGCAGTCCAAGGAGAGGAAAGGCCAGTGGTCCATACTTTACCCTCACCTTACAGTAAGATCACTGCCCCAAGAAGGCCTCACCGTTGCAGTAGCGGGCACGCTAGTGACAACAGCAGTGTGCTAAGCGGAGAGCTTCCTCCCGCCATGGGAAAGACTGCTTTGTTTTACCACAGTGGTGGCAGCAGTGGCTATGAGAGTATGATACGAGACAGTGAGGCCACAGGAAGCACATCATCTGCTCAGGACTCGATGAGTGAGAACAGCAGTTCTGTCAGTGGTCGCAGGAGCCTAAAGAATTCAAAGAAAAGAAGTAATACAGGTAAGTAAAGATAACATGATTAAAATTATGCTTTTTCTGAATATCTGAAAATCCTGAATATCAACATGAACAATTGTAATAGTAGAAAATGTCAACTTACTCCTGTGAACTTGGTTATTTATTTTTCAATTTTGTTTTCTTCTATGAGTATAGTCTGTTTCTTAAGCTGGCAATTGCATTTGATAGCTGATCATGGCATTCATCTTTCTAAATTTCAACTATACAAAGATCTCTTAATAGCACAATTAACGTAATCCAAAATGAACTGTGCTCAACAATATTTATTGTACTACAAAGCTTGTAGTGCTCATTCCAGATTATAGATGGAAGAAACAGAACTTTTTAAATAGCTTTACTCCCTCGAAACACGCTTGGATGATCTGTTATGATACAGACTGATAGCAGTTGCCAAACTTAGCTGTGGGTGGTCTTTGAATATTTAGTGCTGCCTAAATTCCTGAATACACACCTCCTCTCCCGTTTCCTCAGGCAAAGAATTTCACCCTATTTCTCAGCACCACAAACCTTTGCATGGTGGGAACACTGAAAATTGTAATCCTGGCTCTGGAACAACAGACATAATAGCTAGACCAGTACACGTTGAACCCGCAAATAAAATCAGTATTGTAAAAGGCTTTGCAAGGTGAAGGATATAAAAGCACAACCACAGTCCAAATTTACATCAACTGCCATTCTTAACGTTCTCCTGAACTCAGAGTACTCTCTATCTCTGTTTGAGGAAATAAGGGAAGACTGAAAGTTTGACCTTTTCTGTGCTGTTTTCAGACCAAATGACAAGCTAAAACACATTAAAATTACCTTGTTCCTTGGTTCCAAATCATATTTAATCATATCAGCAGACCTGGAACTGTCAATTTCTATGCAAATAGGTGAACCACTTCTGGCAAATTCCTCAGTGTAGACTTCATTCCCCCAGACTGGTCAGATAAGATACTGTCTTGCTATTATCTCAGTGGTCTTTTTCATTACACAGCTGCTCTGAATTGGTAGCAGAGCTGCTCCGTGTACTGTGGGTGCAATTTTGGCTCTGCATTGTGACACTTTTACACTTTTTTTGACAGGCTTAATTACAAAGCAACTCAAGATTGATAAAATGTGTTTACATAGTGGTCATGACATGACATTGCTTCACCCCAGGGTCCCAGAGACGCCGCCTAATCCCTAACCTCACTTTGGACACCTCCTCTCCCGTGAGAAAGCCGGTCATCAGTCCAGGGGTACGCTGGGTGGACGGTCCCCTCCGGCCCACACAGAGGGGTATAGCTGAACCTTTTGAGATTAAGGTTTATGAGATTGATGATGTTGAACGTTTACAGAGGAGGCGAACCATAGGCAATAAGGTAAGACTGCTGTATTTTTACAGCAGTTCTTTTGAACATGTTATAGATTGATGTCTCACGAATTGTTGTTGTGCTCCCAGGAAGTGGTATACTTTAGTGCCAAACTGAAGATCTTGGAGCATCGGCAACAAAGAATCTCAGAGGTGCGGGCCAAGTATGATTGGCTGAAAAAAGAACTGGAGCAAACCAAACAACATCTGATGCTGGAGCCAGAGAAATGGACCACTGAATGTAAGTGATTTGCACACTTTGGGTTGCCGTCAGTGGTACTTTCTTGAACAGTTTCTAGTTCAAGAAATGATAGTCATATACTCTACTGTATGAATATAATAATTTAAAGGGCAAATTCAATAAATAGTTGCGCAACCTGCAGGCATTGTAAAATGTTGATTATGACAAAAATACAAGTGTGGTGGTTCAACTCCTGTCAGATAACATCCATTTATTTCACTTTTGCAGTTGACCTTCAGCAGACATTTGAAGTGGACTCTCTGGAGTACTTGGAAGCTCTGGAGTTTGTCACGGAACGACTGGAGAACCGGGTCAACTTCTGCAAAGCTCATCTGATGATGATCACATGCTTTGACATTACCTGTCGGCGACGGTAAAAGATTTGCCAAGTGTTATGAACAATTGGAAGTGGAAAAGGCTCAGCAGGGAGTATGTGAGCAAGTTACAAAGTTCATCACTACAATGATGGCTGAAATGAATGGGAAAATATAAAGGCTTAATATTTTTCTAAAATGGATTTTGGTGGGGAACAGAAAATGCTGGACTTGGAGAGTTGGCGAAAAAAACAAAACAAAAAAACATTGTCCCACATAGCTGGATGAGCACTTTGGAACTTTGGAGTCATTGTTTGCGAAAATGGCTTGCTCACTTGCTGTGAACAAACTAATTATAATGCCATATGTGGATAAAAGAACAAATCGTTAAAGAAGATGAATGAAAAACAACAAAAAGGACGACAAGTGCCTTGTGAACACTTCAATATCTTGGAAATCTATGGGGGAAAAAAATCCATATTTGTGTACAGATGGTGCTAGCTTAAAAAAACATGCATATGAACAAAAAAAGTTTAAAAAGTAAAAAGAAAATGAAAACACTGCTTGTTAAATTATGTGTTTAATCTCTTTGATTCTGTCTCGGTATTTGTATTGTTATACACTAGTCACATTCAACATGAACTGTTACGTGTGTTTTATATTATTTTTTGTATTCTTGGACACACTGAGACCACATAGAGTGTTTCATATTCAATGAAATAGCACAGCATGATATCTAGAAGAATGATTCTGGCATTGGCTCATTGATTTTTCACATCCCCTGCGGTTATGTTGGCATTTTCAGCAGTGTGACGCCTCGGGCTGGGCCACTCCAGCGTGTCACGGTTGAGAGGCGAGAAGAATCCTCAGTCTGGCAGGACCAACAAGGATCTTTAATATCGGTGAAAAAAAAAAAGGCTTTTTGCTGCATTCTTTAATTGGCTTCTGCAAACTAAAAGCTTCTCTAAATAATGTTTTTCGTCAAATACAACTTGTTGAATTTAGTCTGTTGCACTGCATTCCAGATCAGATTGGTGCATATGTCTGGTCATTGGCCTTCTCTCTATGTGGTCTCATTGTCAGTGTGCTGACACTTTGGTATAAATCTGTTTATATATACAGTATATATATGGTGCTTGAGACGGTTTCAGCTCTAAACGTTTATAGATGAGTATATAGCCTGTTTCTGGTACTAACTAAAGACTTCATACGCTTTTTCATTCCTGCTTCACTCCTCTTCCCTGCCCTGACTCCCGCCAAAGCAAAGGGGAGCGACATTCCTGCTGCCCTTTTGAGCTTTTGGCAATGTAATGAATGAAGGATATTATTTATTTTTTACCTCAGGAGGCCTGTATGACAGAGATGCTTATATTCTATAATTTATTTAGCCTGCAAAGCACTATGCATTAAAATTGTACAGTAGCTAAATTCATGCCACATATATATAAAATATACTTATATATTTCACTTTTGTTTATATATTACATAGTTTTAGTTTTCTTTTTTGGCATTTCTTTGTAAACACTTATCGCCAAATCATGGGAGATGAGAGAACACGCAATTACCATGTTTATTCATGAAATATTTCATTACAACCCGTAACATTCTTTGGCATCCGTGGATTGTTCAACTAATACATTGTGTGATATGCAGTACATCGTGAAATGAATATCATCCTTAATGGGCTTTAATGTTCAAGAACATGGTTGCGAAACTAAAACCTCGCCTCCGTTCACTATCTTATGTGAATAGAAAGGAAAAACAAAAAAGATGTATGAGAGAAGATAAAAGTTGTCAACATATTGCTTCATGTTAATACTGCGACAGTCGGCATGATTTCTTATGCTATGGGGAAAAACAGAGCCTGAATAAGAGTTTGATTGACAGAGACTGATGTAAATAAAGGACGTTTTGGAAGCTGCATTCTTTTTCTGCTTCATTCTGCAAAAGTAATTATAATAATTTTCACTTTAATCCTTTATTAAAACTTTCTGGTTGTTTTCTCAGCTACTACAGTTTAATTTTTTTTATTAGCTGGTCACCATGTTTTTGTACAGGTGCAATCTGCAGCATGAATCTTCTGCCTTTTAATGGAATTGCTTATAAAAAGGAATGAAAGCAACCTTTAGTCTGTCTGCTTTTATTCAGTTACTATTTTAATTCAATATACGCCCAGTTTCATTTTTGACATCTCTTCAAATAGATATGCCTGATCCCGACACTTGCAGACAAGATGGATCTTTAATGAACCGACATCATCCAGAGATGTAGTTTGATAGAAAATTATATTAGACATCAGAGGAACACAGGGGAGTTTATGAGCTTTACAAGTATATGTTAATTCACCATACACATGACAGGACTAATACAGACAATAACACATACTGTCAGTGAATCTGATGTTTAATGTCAAAAATCTCCTGGTTAAAATAAAAGTGAACTGATTTCTATCACTTACCAGTTACATGTGATATTCTCCTATGTGTGTGTGTACATATATTTGTACAGTATATGTATATACCTCAGTGGTTGTAAAACCATATTTCCTTTAAGTCAAATTATACATATATATATATTCTTTAAGTAAAAACATAAAACATATATGTTCAGTCATGAAACTCTTCCGAGCAGCTGGTTCAATTAAAGACAATGGGTCGTCCATTTTGTTCTATCTACATAACCTATTTATTCCTGACTTCGAATCGGATCAGTTCATTGCAGTGCACCATGGGATTTTGCTTACCCTCCACCTTCCCCAGCACCACCTGCCTAGATCTGCTCAGGGGGTTCTCCCTATGTTTCCTTGCAGCAGCCTAAATTCACTTCAATGTTATCATGTGTGCATTTTAGATGTATTCTCACTCATCCAGCAGCAGCGTAGCAGATCTAGTCAGCCAAGACCACACCTATGTACATTCCATATATATTAATAAATGCTGTTTAAATTCATTCAGAGAGTTGTCATTATATTCTTTAAGTAAAAATGGTAAAAAAAAAAAAAACTGTTGATTTTTGGTGAAATCCAACTCAGACAAGGTTTATGGTTGGACTCGTTCACATTTTGTGAGAAATGATGTCATAGGCTCAACAAAGGGCTCAGAGTGCAAGTTAGAGATAGGACTGCTGACAGCTCGTTGCTCTATACCAACTTCCTCTATTTCCTCTTAAGCCCCATTCTATCCAAGAGAAAGATGTTATCTCCATCTCAGAACAGTGCACCTCAAAAAACTGTTTGCTTTAGTGGACAGAGTTATGAGAAGCGAGGATGGTGGTATGAGACGTGTAATCCCCATCTATCTGTATCCTGACACTCATGAGGGTAAAAAGATTTAGCAAAAATAACGTCCGGAGAAACAGGCTACTGACAAAAGTATAATCTGCGCTAACCCAGACTGTTACAAATCCACTAGACCAGGGGTGTTCAATCCTGCTCCTGGAGGGCCACTGTCCTGTAGAGTTAACACTAACCTTAACCCTAAACACCTCGAATATTTCTTAATGAAATGCCATTTTTTTCATGTTAGCATATAAATTGAAACATCTATTCAAACCAGAGTACTGAAATTATTTATTATTTTTAAAAAATGATTTAACATTTTATACAATATATTAAGTCATATGATGGGGACATGGAAATTTACTGAATAGTAGGAATGACCCACATTACAAATCAAAGACTGATCTGTATTAATACCACATTCCAGATGGTAAAAGAGGAGCTTAAAAACACAAAGCAGCACTTGAAATATGTTTATGAAATCTGAGCGAATGGGACCGTTTTGCCTGAGTAACTCTGATGATTGAAGTTAATGATGGAAAACTGAAGCACAAATCTGATGTGTGCGTTGTTTGGAGGGGTTCTTGAAGCACAACAGTTTTTGCTGAAAAGCTGTTGCTTTTCAAAACAGTTGATTATGTGATAATCAAATCAAAAGCAAACTAAAGCCATATATCAAAGCTACTACCTCACAGTAGTTTGGGTAAATGTTTTCCCAAACAACACACCCCAATTAAAACATTTCCGTGACTTTTAGTTTTTTTTTCCATTAGACCCTACATTCTACTGAAATACTGTTTAAATCTTGGCTACATTCAGAATGCAAGCAAAAGTGGTCCAAATCAGTTTTCTTCATAACAGTGTGAACAGCACAAACCACATAAAATCTGGTCTTTTTCGATTCTAATTTGGACCACTTCCATACAGTATGTGGTCCTAAATCAGATACAGAGCTGAGGTTTTGAAATGCGACCTCAGTCTGAACAGCCATATCGGAATTCATGAGACTTTTACGTCACTCTAGAACAGGGGTGTCCAATCCTGCTCCTGGAGGGCCACTGTCCTGCAGAGTTTAGCTCCAACCCTAATTAAACACACCTGAACCAGCAAATCAAGGTTTTTAGGCATACAGGAAACTTCCAAGCAGGTGTGTTGAGGCAAGTTGGAGCTAAACTCTGCAGGACAGTGGCCCTCTAGGACCGAGTTAGGACACCCCTGCTCTAGAACAGTGGTTCTCAAACCTGTCCTGGGGACCCCTCACCACTGCACATTTTGCATGTCTCCCTCATCTAACACACCTGAATTAAGTCATCAGCTAATTAGTAGAGACTGCAAGAGTTGAATTGGGTGTGTCTTATGAAGGAGACATAAAAAATGTGCAGTGGTGGGGGGTCCCCAGGACAGGTTTGAGAACCACTGCTCTAGAAGATCAGCAATCGCTCTAATCTGAAAAAATAATGAGAACAGCCAAAAAAAAAAAAAAAAAAATGGATCTAATCTAAGGCTTGCAGTGTGAATGTAGCCAGCACATAGATCTTAAAATGGCAGTCTGAAATGTAATATTTGAATCTGCGCTGTTAGCTAAAACTACTCAATATCATTGTCGGTAACTTAAATGAAGCTGAAATAAAATAAAATATTAAATATTCAATGAAAAAAAATAAATAATAAGAAATGTTGAAAGTACTGAAATTAACTGAAATAAAAAAAAATTATAAAATCACAAAAACATATAACTAAAATTAAAAATATGTAAATAAAGGCTAATTTAAAATAATATAATAGCACATGAACAATATTAAAATAACTTTTTACCTCATTTTATTCAAATTTTACCCAAAGTGACCAACAACATGAAACATTAATGTAACAATTCACTGAATACTCAGTCAAATGCATTTCAATACTAATATATCAAACATATGTTTGTTAAGCTAATAATATGCAGCTACTGTACAAATCAAAATGGAGTGACCCAAATAGTTCAGACTTTGCAATAGATATATATATACTGCACATTTGCAAACTGACACTTTCTTTAAGTTTATTATTTAGATTTAGCAATATTTTTTTCTTGTTGTAACCATTAATTTTGGCTCAAAATACCTAGAAGCAGGACTTTCTTTTGAAATTATGGAGGGTAGTAAACTATACTTTGGATTGAGTGTTAGAAGTGAACAGCTGTTATGGGGAACAGCACTCTGTCATTATTGCAAAAAAATATATAAAAATATAAAATATGGAAATGGAATGAAAAAGCATGGCAGTAATGTTGCTTTTTCCCCTCTGGCAAGCTGCATAGAAAGAGCAGAGAAAAATTATTCATTTTTTCAATAGAATTCTAAACCAGCTGGTTTGATACACAAGGGCACAAAAGCAGGTGGCAGACACAACCATCCCGAAACATTCCATTTGAGAGATAATATAGCGGGATGTTGATTGACAGCCAACGTGTCAGCGGAAAGGCAGAGAGGTTGGGGCGGTGTCGCTCTCCATATGATGACGCAGGGTTTGTGCGGTGCCACACATCAGCCGCCTAGACTCCGCCAAGCTCGGCCTGGCACTCGCTCAGTTTTCTCCTCACCTCATTAGTCAGGGCATGCTCCGTCCCGTGGGTCACCTTCATGATGTCATAGGCCTGAGGAGGAAGAGAGACGGCTGAGTTAAATGATTGTCATGTGAAGGAAGGCAATTCATTTAAAGGACTGAAACAGGAGCTGTGAGAGTTCAAAGCAGCTATTATGTTACTGTGGGGTTTGGCTGGTGCACCGAGAGTGTCACGAGTGAAACTGTACTGGAAGAAATGTGGCACATTAAGGTAAAATTAAAGATAAAATTCTTTCTGTCAGCCATTTCATAAAACTAATAAGGGCTGTTAGTATTTGACCAACATTCTCTAAGTTTCAAGATTAAAAAAAAAGCGTTTTTGTCCTTATTTTGGCATTTGCACATAGTCTGCCTGACTCCGACTGAGTTTTATATCACAAAATCTAATTAAACACCAGCAGACAGGCGGTAAAGTCAGTGCGGAGACATCCATACCACCATTTAGACAACAATCAGACAATCGGCGAGCTTGACTGCAGGGCAGAATGCAGCCGATCACCATCGAGGGTCTCATTACAGTCCTGATGTCTCTGAAGTAGGTTGTACGGCCAAAGATCATCTGATAACAGACCTGTGTGAAGCTCCCCTGAGCCTCCTTCAGTCGGCCCAGGTAGTGCTGAAGCTTCCCCACCCGCAGCAGCTCCACCGCTCTAGACGGATGAGGATCGGAGTAGTACAATCTGGAGGAGGAAACAGAAGAATATTTGTAGAATTGGTCAAATAAATGGCAACAATGTGAGCTTTCAAGTGGCCATTTTGTGTTTGAGTGTTTAAAGATCTTGGCTACTTACTACTGCTAGGACTTTCTTTCAACTCTAGAAAGAGAGTTTCATGACCAACTACAAGAGATATACACACACTTGAAATGCAAAATACCAAAATTGTAGTGCAATTTTAGTTCTGGAAGATTGACTATACAAGAATATTAAAAATTAAGCACAGAACATTTTAATCTTGAGTAAAAAAGATGGAAAAATTAAAAAAAGTTCTGATATTAATAAAATCAAGTTCTGATATTATCTGCTTCTAATATTGGCTTAATCAGAGAGATGCAAATAATCTTGAGATGCCAAGAAACTTATTACACAATTATCAATATAGTCACCATACATTATATACAATTAACTTACTATACTAAACTTCTGGTCACACCAGAGAAACCAGTGTTATCTCACAACCAGTTCATACGTATTTTAACGAGGTGGCTAATTCGTATGACCTCACTCATACAAATTCATACGATTTGTCTAAACCCCAGTGATGGGTAGGTTTAGGGGCGGGGTTAGGGGCAATTTGGCAACTCGTAAAATACATACGATTTAGCAAAAAACATACAAATTCGTACGAGTGAGGTCGTATGAATTAGTCACCTCGTAAAATATGTACAAATTGCCATGAGATCGGGTTTGGGACACTGTAGTAAAGAAATGTACTTTAAAGAATATAATAGAATACCATTATTTTAAATTGAGCTGAGACATGATTACATAGGGTTTTTTTCACAGCCTACCTAACTGAAAGAGCTCATTAATATGCAAGTCATTTCAGCTCATTACTATGCAATTCTTTTGTCTTCTCAGGTGTAAATGAGCCATTATTCATGATGACTCACGCCTCCATGCATACTGTGTTTCTTGACAAAAAAGCGTCTTACAAAAACTAAATCAATATATTGTTTTATATGAAGGAGTAGGCAGCATTATTTTTACATAATTCTGAAGCAAAAACTCTAGTCTACAACCTCCAATACCCAGAAGCCTTATGAACACAGATTTAATATACTTTTTTTGGCCTTATTTCAGTGAATTTCAGTTTTTTGTTTTTTTCAATAACCACGCATAAACGTTATTCCTTCAAAAATACAAACATGTACATACATGTTCCTCACATATTATGGTAGCCTAGTTTGTGCTGAATACAGTGTAATGACACTTGTGTCATTTATATGTTTATGAACAACTGAAAAAAGCACAAATGTCAGGGCATGTCAAAACTTCTCCAGGGCCCCAAAAATCCTCAGACCCCAGAGGGTTAAATCAGCATCTGCAGGCAAGAATGCTTCCCTTGTTAGGAGAAGTAAATACACAAGACAGCTGATGTACTAGACACACACAAAAAAAGTCAACATTTCTTTTATATATATATATATAGTGTTTGAGCACATCAGATTAATAGCAGTGATCCTGGCAGGAAACATGCTAACATCAGCATATATTCCAGGATGGTGAGTGTGATGTTCCCTGTCAGCAGCGCAAGAAAGAAAAGCCTTTATTCCACATTTCCCATTCATCCGCAATGAGCCGAGGGCAGTAGGCCAGGCTTATGGTGATCCTCTATGCTGAGATGGGCAAACCAGAAAGAGGCTGATTGTCTGCTGCGCTAAAACCAGGACATAAATTCACAAAGCCCTCTTCTAGCAAGAAGATAAGAATATATGAGGTGTTTCCTGGGACACAGTATGAAAACATCATTTTCAAACCATTTTACTTCAACAAAAAAGGATTTCATGTTCATTTCAAGCACATATGGTACTGGGTTTTGTTTCATTTGTGTTCCAACTCATAACTCGATGAGCTCAGTAAAGCTGTGTAGATTCATCTTCATGGCCTTGACTGACTTTCACTTAAAGGTCAAATCATTGTCAGTAAAATTAATGATGAAGATGAGTGCTTACAGTTCTTCAAAACTCTGTTTTTTTCTTCTTCACAGAGAAGCTCAGTCATTGTCTGGTCACACATGTATTGTGAAATATTCCTCTACTGGGATTCCTCATGACAGTCTTCATCACGTAGTGCAGATTTTTATTGTCAAGAGTTACGGGTTCGCCACTGTCAAGGTCATCCAATAGCAGAGATTGATGATCTAAGCTCCTCAGATTCATTTTAAAGACCCTGGTGATTTTGTTAGTTGTAAAAATGTCTAGAAATATCAGACTCTTTAAATGTTACAATGAAAGAATGAGGATTCAAGTTTTACAAGGACAAACACTTGAAGGCACGTGGAGGAATTTGATGGATGTGAAACTTTCAAGAATATATTTCTGAGAAATATGTATACAACACTTCAGACCAGAAAGATCTACAACAGAATCTTTAAACAATACAGACAGTTAGAAAATACAATTTAAGGCTATTTTTATTGCACTTAGATTTTTTTCTAACATTATTAATTGAAGGTGGCATATATATAAGTGCTGTCAAATCGATTAATCGCGATTAATCACATCTAATATAAAAGTTTGTAAATACTTGTGTTTAAATAATATAATACATAATATATATAAGACTTCCAATGCAAAAGCCTCTAAGTGCCATCAAAACATTTCTTCTAAAAAGAGCATTTTTATTAAGCTTGTATGTTTAGGTTCAGTAATTTCACTTTAATGGCAATTAATAGGTTCTTTTCATTGCCATTAAAGTGAAATAACTGAAAATATACATACAAGCTTGATAAAAATTATCATTTTAGAAGGAAATTTCAGATGGCACTTAGAGGCTTTTGCATCTGAAGTCTTCATATATTTATTCACTGTATATACATACATACATGCACACACACACACACACACACAC
>RJVU01059333.1:5095223-5120222 GCA_003731715.1 Anabarilius grahami | reverse complement strand
ATTATATTACATATATACATATACATATATATATATATATATATAAATATGTACAAATTTCTGACATGAAACTCTAATGGGCAGGCTAATAGGTCCTTTAACTCACCTGCTTGTAATCACATCATTATCTATAGGACACAGATGATTGGTTCCTGCTGTATTAGTAGCCAATGAGCTTGTGTGCTCAATCTTCAAATACATGAGTAGCATTTGCCTAGCAGTGCAGCATGCTTTAGAAATCATCTGAAACTCAACATCTAAGATAAGTACAAAGGTTTTCATGCTATATCACTGTGCCTTTTTGCGTAGTCTGCACTTTCAATTCTCACGTCAACAGTCCTCTTTTAATGCTTAGAGTGAAATACTAAGCATATTAGCAGTTAGCGAATATGCAATGTTGTATAAGGATACAGAGACAAGCTTGCTGATCTCTTTAAGTGAAAAACAGGCTTTGCTTTTGTATTTGCATATCTAACAGAGCTACAGCAATTCAATTTTTTTTAGTAGCAGCAGCATGGATAACATTCAGATTGCAACGTAGCGAATATCAACAACAACAGAATGCAAAAGAGGTTGCGGTTTAGTAACACTGTGTAAGTGTTGCTAATTTGAGTGAAATTAGTTGGCTAATGAGTTGATCATGCAATGTGAATATTATCATGAATCAAAATGCAAACAATGTTTTCACCTTATCTACATTCTAAGTACGCGAGCAGCTGTATTCGGTTTGGGCATATTTCATAACTACAGGATGAACAGCGTTTTATGCCAATGTCGGATATGTTATCGTCAACTTATTAATAGATTTCACGTAGAATGATTTTATCATTTGTGGCTGATCACAACACGCGTTGTTAATCCTGAGCTGTGGCCATCAAAGGTGTTTAATCTGTCAGAAATCACTCTCTGCTTAAAAGATTAATTCACTTCTGAATGAGAATTTCCTGATATTTACTCACCCCCATGTCATCCAAGATGTTCATGTCTTTCTTTCTTCAGTCGAAAAGAAATTAAGGTTTTTGATGAAAACATTCCAGGATTATTCTCCTTATAGTGGACTTCAATGGCCTCCAAACGGTTGAAGGTCAAAATTAGTTTCAGTGCAGCTTCAAAGGGCTTTAAACGATACCAGACGAGGAATAAGGGTCTTATCTAGCGACACGATCTGTCATTTTCTTAAACAAAAATACAACTGTACAAGCTTTATAAACACAAATGATCGCCTTTCAAGTGCTTCCACCATTCCGCCTTCCGTATTCTTCAAAAAGCTTACGCTGTATGTCCTACGCCTTCCCTATTCTACTTACGGAAAAAACGGAACTGGCGCCCGGTTTCTTTCCGTAAGTTGAATAGGGAAGGCGTAGGACATACAGCGTAAGCTTTTTGAAGAATACAGAAGGCGAAAGCACTTGCAAGGTGATCATTTGTGTTTACAAAGCATATGCATTTGTACTTTTTTTTTTTTTTTTTNTTTTTTTTTTTTTTTAGAAAATGACCGATCGTTTCGCTAGATAAGACCCTTACTCCTCGTTTGGTATCGTTTAAAGCCCTTTGAAGCTGCACTGAAACTGTAAATTTGACCTTCAACAGTGGAGTCCATTGAAGTCCACTATAAGGAGAATAATTCTGGAATGTTTTCATCAAAAACCTTAATTTATTTTCGACTGAAGAAAGAAAGACATGAACATCTTGGATGACATGAGGGTGAGTAAATTATCAGGAAAATTTTATTTGAAAGTGGACTAATCCTTTAAAACGCAGAGGTATTCGTTAACAATACGAGTGTAATAGGAGACTCATTGCAGTGTGAGCAGCTCATTGATGTAGCGGCACATTCTAAGTTCGCTACTGAGATGAGTAAACGGTTTTGCACGCTCTCGCAGCCATACGTATTCATTAATAAGTGTTTATGCTGCTGTGAGGACCGACAGTCGGTTGCACGCTGCGAGTTTAGGAAGTATTGGGATTCAATGTCAGATTGCATTGATTGACATAACCATTGCATGGGGCAAGATATAATATACCATAGTAACGCATTAACATGTACTCAGACAATAGATATATAGAATATTGATTCAAAATATTGAGTCTCTATTCAATATCATTCAAATAATGTCTCGTAAATCTAAATGTTCACAGTACATTGCTATTCTTATGGTGGAGACATTGCGTACACAGCATCTGTATAAAGCACCCTCATTAACATACCTTCAGATGTTTAGTCATGTTTATTTCGTGCTGTAACTGGTATTAAAGGGGACCTATTATGCCCTATTTAACAAGATGTAAAATAAGTCTCTGATGTTCCCAGAGTGTGTATGTGAACTTTTAGCTCAAAATACCCCACAGATAATTTTTTATAGCATGTTAAAATTGCCACTTTTAGTGGTTGAGCAAAAACGCGCCGTTTCAGTGTGGTCCCTTCAAATGCAAATGACTGCTGCACTCGGCCTAAGAGGGCGGAGCTTCAAGAGCTGATTCTCCGGCGTCAGGATTCAGTCAGGACGCACTATAATGTCAGAAACTGCGAATATATGCTGCATGGAGATAGAACAGGTATAGTTTTGTTCAATTACGGTTATAACTTATATTGCCGCCTTCTTTTTAATCCACTATAACTAACAAGCCTGTTGTACCGTCCGAATGATGGCCAAAACTATACAGATGAGTTTGACGTTTATTGTATTTCACACTAAAGATGAAGCGTCTGTTTTCACTCTAGAAAATCACTGTAAGAGCTTAATAAAACACTGCAAGTGTGCATTAAAATATTATCCATAAACTCTCTCTCTTATCCTTGTATTATCACCAACATACATTGCAAACTACACAAACACTCATTACAACTAACAGTAAACGAATATATGAAGACCTTATGCCTTTCGGGTGGTGCTTAATAAACTTTATACCCGTAAATAAACTCAGATGAACTGTAATAAAGTGCTCTCACCTTCATTACTGCCGTATCCAGTATCACTCTGGAGACTGTAACCTGGATCACGAACAGTTTTTACTTGTATATCCTTCCTGAGTAGCACATTTTTAGCACAGTCTCTGTTTTGTATTGTCCGTTTGTATTGATATACGTTCACAAAGCAGTCCGGTGTGAAATGATTCGCGCAGACATAAACGAATTTCGACAGAACTGAGGAAGCATTTTCCTGGAAACCAAGTTAATCCACCTCGTTTTCAGCAGCTAAGATTTTGGGAGTAAATGGGAGAGCTATGTGGATTATATTCTGGGAAATTTCCAGATTCTGGAACCGGGCTCGGCATCATGTCTAATCTTTTCTTTTAATCTACAAACATCGACTATGCCTCATTTGTCTTAGAAGGGTGTTTACAGTCTTGCACTTAATGTAAAATACAAGCATACAGCAGCAGCGATACATATTTTTATACAGCAGCAAGCCATCACTGCACTAAGCATAGTGGACATGACATGAGAAAACGAATGGCCATTTAACTGGGGCTCACCTTATTTGCTCAAACTTCCAACAACACTTTCAAGGCTGATGTTTTCATTTACCTAAATGTGTTCAGGATAGGTTCAGATGAACGTGTGTTAGAGTCTATGCAAATTTTTTTCGTTGTCCAAATTACTTCACTTTTACAAAAGGAGTATAGAGTGTTTGACAGTGACAATTATCAAATAATGCTAAATCATTTTACTATTTAATTGCTCAGGTGGTTGTGGGGGGTTACTTTTCTCATCTCTATAAGCCTGAAACATTTACATTTGTTAAAGCCACACATAATGCGCATTCTAAATGGTTATGTTTGAGCCTTTTGGCTCAGGCACACATAGTCATAACGCAAATTAAGATATTTTTGTTGAAATCTGATGGCTCCATGAGTCCTGCATAGGAAATCAGTTCATGTGAGTACAGTGGTTCAATATTAATATTATAAAGCGACGAGAATATTTTTGGTGCGCCAAAAAAAACAAAATAACGACTTGTATAGTGATGGCCGATTTCAAAACACTGCTTCAGGAAGCTTTGGAGCGTTATGAATCAGCATGTCGAATCAGCGGTTCGGAGCGCCAAAGTCACGTGATTTCAGCAGTTTGGCGGTTTGACACGCGATCCGAATCATGACTCGACACAGAAGATTCATAATGCGCCGAAGCTTCATGAAGGTGTGTTTTGAAATCGGCCATCACTAAATAAGTCGTTATTTTGTTTTTGGTGCACCAAAAATATGTTTTTAGTACATTAATGGATCTTGAGAGAAGAAATGTCAATGCTGGCTATGGAGGCCTCACTGGGGGAGTCATCGGATTTCAACAAAAATATCTTAATTTGCGTTCCGAAGATTAACGAAGGTCTTACGGGTGTGGAATGGCATGAGGGTGAGTAATAAATGACATTATTTTCATTTTTGTGTGAACTAATGCTTTAATTCTGAGGAAGTAGGAATGAAAAGGAATTAAATTATTATTTTACAATACTCTAAATTACAACAGACACACTTTATTCGTTTAGTCTATCATATACAATTAGAAGTGATTTTAATTTAAAAACAAAACACATACCTTAAGCAAAATAATGCACATTATTTGACTACATTCAATAAATTTGATAGATGTGTTGATATACCAAGTGAAAATGATCTCAGATGAGCTGTGACAATAAACATTGCCACTAATGTATTCACTGTTATACAACCTCAATGAAACCTGCCGAAACCTGCATTTCTCCAAGAAAAAAATAAAAAAATCAAATAATATCTCTGAACAACTACATTGGCTTGACAAACAAGACCACTGCACAAAACTAGTATGTTTCTGTTAAAGTCCATCATCCATCAATGGTCTAGCCTGACCAGCCACGCTAGAGAAAACCATCATCAGTATTAGAGTGGCACTTCCTGTTGCTGTAGCAACAGCCAGAGGAGGGGCCGCGTGCCGCAGCGACCTGTTAACACTCCCATTAGTGTTAGCTCAGCCTTTCTATTCATCTCCACGCTGGATCATTACCAAGAACAAAGAGCTGTATCTCTGCTGGGACCACTTTGGAGGAATATTAAATTGTGATTTCTATCTCCTCGGCAAACGGCAACTTGTATGGGAGCTGTAAAAAAGTACCACACCCAGGAAAGACAATAGCTTTTATCAATAATCTACCCAGCAGACAATGACAGCACATTAACAAAGCCCTGGCACCGTAATCTGCAGTTTACATCTCCATGCATTAAAAGTGCTTTTGTCATGTGACATCAATCTCAAATAACTCTCTCTGAGCAGCAGTAAAGACAACGTGAAGGTTGTTTGTGGTGCTGATGCTAGTGTTTATGAAAGAATGCATGTAAAATCAATGTCAAATCAATCACTGAGCCTTTTTTTTAACATTCATGGAGGCATGGGTTGAATACACACAATGTTGTGGTAACACATTATAAAAAGGTTCAACTTATTGACATAGTTACTTCATGATACCTAAACCATTAATAATGAACAACATTCTTAATATTAAATTATAAACATACTATGGTTCATGGTCATTGATGATACACTAGCTTATGTTACTTTATAAAACCTGAAAGTAATACAATTTATGTATTCTTTGTTAGTTCGTCAGCATTAATGTTAATGGATAGAACCTTATCGTGAAGCCCAACCGATTTTGTAAATATTTCCTTTATTTGACAGCAGTGAGACTAAATGGAGAGCAAATGGAGATGTTTGCTGTATTGTATTGTGATTCTTATATTCGTTTTCTTGGGAAAAATCCCTGCAAACATGTCTCCTTTATATAGACCTCAACAATGTCTCAAACACAAACATCAGAGATTTCATTATTATAAAATCTAAATTTTTTAATAAAATTATTCCAAAGACCAAATTAAATAGGCTACAGTATGTTAAAGGGTAAGTTCACCCAAAAATGAAAATTCTGACATTAATTACGCACCCTCATCCACACCTGTAAGTCCTTTGTTCATCTTCGGAACACAAATTAAGATATTTTTTATGAAATCTGATGGCTCAGTGAGGCCTCCATTGCCAGCAAGACAATTAACACTTTCTGATGCCCAGAAAGCTACTAAAGACATATTTAAAACAGTTCATGTGACTACAGTGGTTCAACCTTAATGTTACGAAGCGACGAGAATACTTTTTGTGCGGCAAAAAAAAAAAAAAAGCGACTTTATTCAACAATATCTAGAGATGGGCGATTTCAAAACACTGCTTTATGAAGCTTCGAAGCTTTACGAATCTTTTGTTTCGAATCAGTGGTTCGGAGTGTGTATCAAACTGCCAAAGCCACACCCCCAGTGGTGAACCATTGAAATTTTGAAACACTTATGACGTAACGAAGCCTTGTTTACTGAAATCATGTAACTTTGGCAGTTTGATATGCGCTCAGAACCACTGATTCGGAACAAAAGATTCATAAAGCTTCAAAGCTTCATGAAGGAGTGTTTTAAAATCGCCCATCACTAGATATTGTCGAATAAAGTCGTTATTTTGTTTTTTTTGGCGCACAAAAAGTATTCTTCTCGGATTTTATCAAAAATATCTTAATTTGTGTTCCGAAGATGAACGAAGGTGTTACGGGTGTGGAATGACGCGAGGATGCGCAATTACTGACAGAATTTTAATTTTTGGGTGAACTAACCCTTTAACCAGTACAGCTCACAGCAACATTGGATTAACCACTTTCAAAATAGCATTTTGGAATGTAAAAAACAATATATTATGCAATTATTTATTTTATTAGGCAAACACCATTACATAAAAAAATGTTTCTTACATTTCTAAAAACAGAGCAAACTATATAAATTAAACTAAAAGAACAAACTAAAAACAAAAAAGCAATAAATTATTGTTTTAAAAGCACTGATTTTTTTCTTTTCAGGCAGCTAATGGTGTTAAAAATGTGACTATGTAACACCTCTTGTTCTTCAACCAATGCCGTAAGTTTGGGGCGGGGTTATTTATTTGGCGACCAATGGCATGTGGGAAGGAGTGTTCTGGAAAACTGTTTGAAAACAGTCACATTCTTGCAATTCTATTTGGTGATGCCAGTGGCACAGAAACAACACATTTTACCTTAAAAAACATAAAAACTGCAGGGTACGCTTCATCTGAATTATCCGCACAAACACAATGGATTTGGTACAGGTTTTACGCCGAATGCCTTTCCTGACTGAGAGTGCTGGGACACACACACTCCTATGGCCAATTTGGCATGTCCAATCCACCTAACCTGCATGTCTTTGGACTGTGTAGGTGAAAGCAGAGCACCCGGAAGAAACCCACGCTGACAAAGGAAGAACATGCAAACTCCACACAGGACTCCTGGCTCAGTAATCCAGGGCTCGAACCAAGAACCTTCTTGCTGTGAAGCGACAGTGCTACTGAGCCACCATGCTGCCAACATTAAAAATCTTAAATGAAACTACCCAATTAAGCTTCCTCAGTTTAGAAAAATCAACCCTTGAGCACTGAAAATTTCGGCTAAAAACAGCAGTCATGAAGGCAGAAAGGCTGTTTTCTTTGTAAATAGCATATTTTTTTTATTCATGAACATGTTGATGTATAAGAATCTTCTGGGTCTCTGCATCTCTCTTTTCTGTGACCCTTCTCTTCCAGAGCATGGGAACATGCTTGGTAACACCAGAGTCACACTATCACCTACTGTATATGACTCATGACATTATCGCCCGCTCACCTTTATATCGCCTCTAACTCCCTCAGCCGTCCACCTTCGACTCCATCTCTGAACCCTCAGACTAATAACAAAGCCCTCCATTACAATCCGATCCTGCTCGACCCCATCCCTTTCCCTCTGTACGGCGCAATACTTGGTTTAGTCAGCGCCCTCTCTGTTACCCAGACTCCCACGCTGCGGTCTCAGTGTCACTAATGCCTTCCTGGGCCTCCGGAACGTTCTGGCAGCTTCTCAGAACTGTGTGTGGTTCCATTTTTTTAATCTGTTTTATGAAGCAATGCTGTAGGTGCCCCCAAAACAATCCCTCTCACACATTTCACACCCATTTCCCCTCTGAACCGCTGACACATATTTTTTGACCCTAAAAAACCGAGAAGCCTTTTAATTAAATCACTGTGTTGTGTAGCAAGATCGGGTTCGCTTTGACCCCGGCCTACACTCATTTCTAAGTGAAGTGAAGTGAAGAACACGCACTAGCGATGAAGTTCTGGCGCCGATTCAGCAGAAGTCTAAGTTTCCAATCTTTCTTCTGAGTCATGACAGTGAGACGAGGACAAAGGAAGTTCTTCTACCTCAAAGGACACTTCAAGGAAGCTGTCAGTGCAATTAAAAACCAACAATATCAGCAGTTTCAATTAAAAATGTTTTTTAACACAGTAAGGTTCCATTTGTTAACATTAGTTAACTACATTTGTTATCATGAACTAGCAATGAAAAATACTTCTAAAGCATCCATTAATCTTAATGTTAATTTCAGCATTTATTAATACATTATTTAAATTAAGAGTTGCAGCTGTAAATATTATTTAATGGACCTGAGCTAACATGAACTAACAGTGAACAGATGTACTTTTATTAACTAAGTCAACATAAAACAAAAATGTACAATTCTTGATTTTTATGGAATAATAAGTGTTTATTATAAATGATTTATTCATGCACATCATTATTTTTTAAATTCATGTGCCCTCACAATCTTTAACCAAAATAACTTCCCTTCCCTCTTTCTCTTCTCTAATGATGTGTTTACTGGTGTGAGGGCGGGACAAACTGTCTTTCACATGAGATCAACCAATTGCAAACCACAGCCATAAAAATGATCCAGTCAATTCCGGATGGACAAAATCAAGTCCCGCCCTACATTTGTTTTCTCATTCGAGAAGCCGTTTCACTAAGATAAACGACACAATAGGGAAGAAGAGACTATCGCAACTTCATCTGGACTTTAACTAAGATTAATAAATGCTGCAACAAATGTATTACTCATTGTTAGTTAATGCATTATCTTATGTTAACAAATGGAACCTTATTGTAAAGTGTTACCAAAACATTTTTAAACATGCACAACATACATTCTACAGGTTATGTATAATATACTGTGGCCCTAAAAAGTATCACTTTTGAGCACTTAAAATTATCATTTAAGTAAGATTTGACCTAACTTTAAACAGTATATCTATTATTATTATTTTTTTTAATTTTTTTTGCGTAAACTGTGTTCTTGCTACCTTACTTTCCAACAAACAAAACTTGCTTTGGTATTCTGTTATATAACGCAATGACATTCATACATTTTTAAGTGTGGCTTAAGTGTTCAAATACATTTTGGGGCCAACATGAAATAAAGTGGCCTCTATTTGTCTTTCTGCTCGGTGATGAACAGAACTAAAAAGTTTGAGGTAAAAGCACTATGCACCGCAGAATAGACTCTTCATACATATTTAAATAACAGCTCTGTTTCATACAGCATCTATGAATAGAAATATGCATTGCCGAAGTACTCATGTAGAATTTGGGGCTTTTCTTTACACCACCTGTTGGTGTTTTGGCAGTAGGTAAAATATCTATTTTAGTAGCAGCTCATTAAAAATAATTAGGCTTTAATTAGCATGACTGAATATATTAAGTGAAAAAGATCTAGAAAAGTGTGCACATCCAACCAGAGTTGGGTTCATGAGCAATGTAGCAACGTAAATGTCTGCACACTGACAATTATATGGCAAAATGTTTTATTCAACCAGCTTGCAAGGTGTTTTTTTTTTTTTTTTTGCCTTGATAATATAAGTGTTAATTTTCCTTTATGAGATACATTGAGCATTCCATCCCTGGGTAGTGTGAGCTATAGAACAGGATTGGGTGCTGAGAGACTCTGTCAGATGTCAGAAGGTACTCGCAGCTGAAACGCCCCAGGATCTGCTGCTTTGTGCTGAGGAGAACACGACAGGATCTGCATAAATCAACATCTGATAACAGTGCTGAAACTGTGCAAATGTGTTCTCAATGCACATTTGCCAACGTTGTGGAAATGAATGTGCAATTACATTAAATTTGTCAAAAGTTTCCTTTTTTTGCTGCAAAAGGTCACAGTATTGTTTGCCTTGCAGTGGTTTCACAACCCCACATACTGTATAGTGGCTTCAAGATGTAATTTTCACATTTATTTATATAGTGCTTTATACAATACAGATTCGATGCCTACTTCCATTTTATATAGTAGGCGAAAAATGAGTAGGTGAGTCGAGCAGTATGTCTGAATTCATGGTATTCATAAAACAAAAGTATCCAGATGACCTACTACTTCTGGCAAGATTCTAAATTGCACAACTGACGGACACTTTATTATCTTATGTATCAAAGAGAGAGGATATGTGAATGGAAGTGAAGGGATGCAACTGACACCATACTGTAGGCCACATGACAATGACAACATGGTGGATGTGGTATGTCAGAATTTAATTTATCAGTGTTGGGGAAAGTTACTTTTAAAAGTAATGCATTACAATATTGTGTTATTCCCTAAAAAAAAAAACTAATTACATTACTTACTTTATAATAGACAATAGAATCATTATTCAGCTCAAGTCACTTCAATGTTAATTAAATTGTTCATTAACAATATTGCTAAGTTAGTGGCAATATCCTGCTCAATTCAGTTCAAATTTTGTTCTCATCTGATACTCTCAGTGCAGTTAATATACTGGATATTAATAGTCTTTTAAAGATATATATGATGCAATAAAAAAAAAAAGTTTGAATATCATTGCTTTAGATATCAATGAGTTTTAAGTGATCTGTTGGTCTGAGCAAAAAGCTGATGGAGTGAATGTTCAGAAAACCTGTCTGAAAACAGTCATTATTTCTGCAAATCTGTTTAATAATAAATAATAATTCCTTACATTTATATAGCGCTTTTCTGGGTACTCAAAGCGCTTTACATATAGAAGGGGGAATCTCCTCAAACACCACCAATGTGCAGCATCCACCTGGATGATGCGACGGCAGCCATATTGCGCCAGAACGCCCACCACACACCATCTTAGGAGACAGAGTGATGAAGCCAATCAGTATATAGGGATGATTAGGAGGCCATGATGGACAGAGGCCAATGGGCAAATTTGGCCAGGATGTTTAACGTTGCTAATGGTGTAGAAATTACATACTTCACTGTTTAATGACAATTTGGAGACAGAAACAGACTGAACTCATTGAGAGCAGTATGCTGTTGTCCATCATTGTAGGTGCCTCAAGCGAAGACTTCAGACTATGTAGACTGATGAACTATGACTGAACCTCCTGTGAATATATCACATGCTATTTGGCAATGAGATAAAAGTGATGCCTTAAAAGCCCCAGTAGTGACTAAGCTTGACTTGGTCAGTAGTCAATTTAATTTTCATAGAGCACAGAAGAAGCTAACCTACAGCACTTACAAAGATAGAAATGCTACCCTTGTGGGCATGATGATAAACAACTTTCTGACTGTTTTAAATAAATATTAATGCACTCTGTAATGTAATGAGAAATGGCAGAAATGATCAGGTCAGGTTCTTCCAGTAGTCCTGGAGATTTCAACTAAATAAAAACAAAAAGTGATCTAGTGAAGTCGGACACACACTTCTCTTGTTTTGTGTGATCTGAAACAGAAAACTTTGCAATGTAAATGATAAACATGCAGTGAGTCAGCTCTTAAGAATGCTCTGTTTACAACTTAACTAAATGCATAATGTCTATTAGTAGCTAGAGGCAAAGCAACACTTCAGGCAATGAGACAAAGTACATAAACATTAGAGTGAAATCACTTATGAACCTCCAACAAACATTCCTTGCCGAGCTCTGAAACTGCCAAAGCCGAGCGAGCGGTCAGTGTTTTTCTGGAGTGAAGGGAAACTCTGCAGACCAGGATGCCCTTGGCAGTTATCGTGTGGAGCCGGACTCTCAGGAATGTTCCTTATTCCACTTCATTGGATTAACTGCTTAATGCCCTATTTTGCATATTAATGACATGCCAGCTTGTCTCATTTTAATAGAGGACTTGAACTTGTCTGGAATGTAAGAAAGAAAGCTTAAGCAAGTGACCTTTAACTCGACTGTAACCTCAAAAACAAACCATTACACGTGCGGAATTGTTTTGAAAACTTGCGATGTTGAAAATGGCAAATGGTGAAATTCAGCCAAACATGATTGAACCAGAGACTGATCCAGAATCAGAAGACAACGAACCTATATCTCAAATACTAAGGATACTCCAGTCTGTGACAGCATGGTAATTAATCATATTAACTTTAATTTATATTTATTAGTCATGTATTTGTGGGGTAGTTATTACATTATACATTAGTCTTTAAACAAAGACATTACAGAAATATTTTTATCTCGTTACATAGTTGAAACATTTGCCAAATGTGAAACATTTAGGTGTATTACATGTGCTTTATAAGTTTTGGTGTTACCACAGTTATAGCTGACAAAAGATAACTTATGGTTCTTTGTGTAAACAAAATATGAATGAATGTACCATTGTTTCTCGCAATGTCATTCTTATATTCATCGTTCATCATTTTCAGAAAAGTGAGAACATATCAAGTGATCTTTAACTGACAAAGCAATAGTGACACATGGTAAAAACATTGTTACTCACACTTGTGTGTTGAGACACTGCTGTCGGATCCAATATAGAATCAGAATCAGAAAGAGCTTTGTTGCCAAGTATGACAGAAGAAGCTTCCAGTACACAGAAACAACACCAGTACACAGAAACAACACCAGTACACAGAAAAAAAATAAAATAAAAAATAAAGATATATGTGAATAAGACACACATACTGTATGTCTATATAACTAAACAAAATAGACAAAAATTATGTACAGGTGTGCTATATACAAATAGAATAGAAAAGAATGAACATTTAACTGTTCATGAGGTAGATTGCCTGGGGGAGGAAACTTTTATTGAGCCTGGCTGTTCTGGTACTCTGTAGTGGTCTGTAGCACCGGCCAATTGGAAAAAGAGGTGGCTTGGATGTTGAGGGATCCAGAGTGATTTTCTTAGTCCTTTTTGTCACTCTGTATGTATACGGTTCTTGAAGGGTGGGCAGGGGAGCACCTCTGTAGTCTTATGATGTCTGATTTTGTAGCTGAGCCAAACCAGACAATTATGGAAGGACAGACTCAGTGACTGCAGAGTAGAACTGCATCAGCAGCACCTGTGTCAGGTTGAACTTCCTCAGCTGGCGAAAGAAGTACAACCTCTGTTGGGCCTTTTTCAAAATAGATTCAATGTGATTGTCCCACTTCAGGTCCTGAAAGATAGCAAAGGCCAGGAACCTTAATGACTCCACTGCTGCCACAGTGCATGATGGTTAGTGGGGGGAGTGATGGGGGGTTACCCCTAAAATCCACTATCATCTCTACTGTTTTGAGCGTGTTCAGCTCCAGGTTGTTATGATTGCACCACACAGCCAGCTGTTCCTCCTGCCTATATGCAGACATGTCACCATTGTGTATGAGGCCGATGACAGTAGTGTCGTCTGCAGATTTCAGGAGTTTGACGGAGGAGACTTTGGCAGTGCAGTCGTTCGTGTACAGTGAGAAGAGCAGTGAGAAGAGCAGTGGGGAGAGCACACATCCTTGAGGGGCACCAGTTCTGATTGTGCGGGTGTTAGATGTGAATTACTCCATTCTCACTAGCTTTTACCTATCTGTCAGAAAGCTGGTGATGTTGACTGCATCATCCACTGACCAGTTTGCTCGACAAGCAAACTGCAGGGGCTCCAGCAAGGGTCATGTGATGTCCCTCAGGTAAGCCAATACCAATTTCTCAAATGACTTCATAACCACAGATGTTAGAGCAACAGTCACTAAGTCATGCGATTTTGTGCTTTTTTGGTATGGGGATGATAATGGAGTGTTTGAAGCAGGAACGGATTTTGCACAGTAATTCATTAAAGATCTGTGAGAAGATGAAGCACAGCAAAGGTTTTTAGACAGGCTGGTGAAACATCTTTCAGGTTGTCAGCCAGTTGTTGAGTCCCTGCAGAGTTGGGGGATGGCTTCTTGTAGTTTGTAATGTCTTTCAGGCCTTTCCACACTGAAGCAGGGTCGTTGGCTGAAATCCTGTTTTTCAGCTTTTCAGAGTAGCTTCTCTTAGCGACTTTGTCCTTTGTCAGTGTGTTTTTGGCCTGATCGTACAAGATTTTGTCTACATTCCTGCATCTTCTTTGGCCTGACAAAGCTGTATGCATTTCCCTGTGAACCATGGTTTGTTGTCATTGTATGTTAAATATGTCCTTGTAGGAAAACACATATTCTCACAGAAACTGATGTATGATGTGACAGAATCTGTGAGTTCATCCAGATCTGTGGCAGAAGCCTCAAGAAAACTCCAGTCAGTGAACTTGAAACAGGCTTGTAATTTCCGCTTGGCTTCATTGGTCCATTTCTTTACAGTTCTTACTACAGGCTTGGCAGATTTAAGTTTTTGCCTGTAGGTCGGGAGAAGATGTCCTAAAGCTGCTCTAGGGACAGAGCGATATGCATCCTTTATTGTGGTGTAGCAGTGGTCCAAAATATTTTTGTCTCTGGTGGGGCATGTAATGCGTGGTCTGTATTTTGGCAGTTTGTGGGTGAGGTTTGCTTGATTAAAGTCACCAAGAATAATAATAAGAGAGTCCGGGTCTGTGTCTGATAAGTCAGCTGTTGCAGCGCTGCGTTCACACACTTGCGAGAATGAATGAGGAAAACTCCCGTGGCGAGTAGAGGCGTCGGAGCTTGACTAACACGCCGGCTCTATTCCCATGCTTGCGCGTCCTCGAGCGCTCGGACATACTGCATCTTTTATTTTCAGTCTCTATGTCTTGTTTAAAAACAAATCCGCAGTAAAATGGAGCAAACAAATTAACAGTGTCTTACTGATGCGATCTGGAACTTTGTTAAAAATATCCACGCTTTCTTAATGTTAGGATTACAAGGAAGACAAAATGCAAAGACTGTTTTTTTGCAACTTGGTACTGCACAACATATTGTAATCCTCTGAGGAATCTCTATTGTTCTGTTGCTCAAGTAATCCTGCATATTTGCATTTCTCATTTACCTCCTATACATGTGTGAATCGGTGGGCAGGGCTAAAGAGGCAGTGATGTAAAAGTAGGCATTGATCTTCTTCTGCAGAGGCAGTCTTTCATCGCACTATGACGTCATACTGAGACAGAATCTGACAAGTCATTTAAGCAGCTTGGTTTCGATAAAAGCAGTTTTTGAGTTAACAAGAAAGTTTTGAGTTCTGAAACTTGATATTTTTATGGCCCAACGACCTCATGTCAAAAAAGCAAGGAAAATTTGATTTCTCAATTCATGACCCCTTTAAGTTAAAAAAGACCCATATTTCCTGAAAAAAACAATGCAAAAATAAAGATTTTTTTTAAAGTTAAAGTTGAGTTAAAGGTCACTTTATCTTCTAGATAGATAAAGGATAGATAGAAAGCCACGTATCCACTCTGCATGACTGAAAGGCAGGAATTAAAAAAAAAAAAAAATCACATTGTAATGTTTTGTTAATGAGCTAACTGCGGTTGAGCTATTGATAGTCACAGTCACCTGGATGTGAGAATGCAAATAGTTATGTGCTTCCAGGCTGAACAACAGGTACAGAAACCTGCTGTTTAAACTGATAGATGCAGTGTAAGTGTGACTTTAACTTGATAAACATAAGTGAGAGGAGCGATATCTGTAGAATATTATAAAAACACTTCTCTCTAGGTGCACATTTTTGCTTAATTAAAAACATCTGGAGAAAGTGCTAAAAAGTTGGGGATTTAAAAAATAAAAATAAAACAAAAACAAAACAAAACAGCAGAAACCTTTTGCCCATACCTGCCAATGAGAAACATCTGAGCATTATTTGGCAATTTATGATTTCTTTTGGCTATGCATCGGTCCTTGAAAACGAAATACATAAATCAAACTTATCACCCACTATGCAAGTTGTCAAGTCATTGAATATCACTGAGTCTAGGTTTAAAAGACTGAATAAGTTCAAAGTGAAATGCAAAGCATCATCATACATAAGTAATGAGAAGCCGCAATGCTAATTTTATAATCAAATTAATTATTGTGAAAAAGACTGGCTATAAACAGCATGCACTAATGAATGACTTGGTATATATTAAGCACTTGGGCAATTAAAACAATTCACTGGCTCTCACTAAACTGCCTGACTGAATAGAATTGGTGCATAAATAAATGTCTATTTATCTTGCAACAGCCAGCAGTGACCTTAGTTAATATGCAACAAGTAGAACAGGATCCAGTTTCTTTGAAAATAAATCATAGCATTGATAGAAAACAATTTTTTTAAAGTTTCTTAAGGTAACCAAATTACATTTTCTTCCTGAGTTGACAAGTGTGTGCAAGATCGTTCAAGCTCTCTCGTGATGTGAAGGATCTATTATTGCTTTGTCAGGTGGTCGCTCGGCTAGTATCTCTTTCAAAACCTCTTGAAGCCTCAGTGACAAGAGGAGGGGGGCAGGACCACTTCTAATAATTGCCTGTTCAGAAAGCATTCACACTGCTAACACAAGACGAGCCAATTCCAGAAATAATTTGGGATCCCAGACAAGGCCAATAATATACCTCACAATTTTGAAACGCAGAACAAAAGCGCATGACAAATTCTGAATCAAGCTGTAATGGAATGTCATGAAGACCGGTGTTACGTGATGACTGGAGCTGTCACTTAAACAAAACCATTTTCACAGCCATCACAGCCTTGTTGTAAGTTTTACTGATTTTCTGCCCAAATGTTTGACGGATTATGACTCCTGATGACTTTTAAACCCCATTTTCAAGCAAATAAAGAGGGCATGTGCAATGATAATGAATTAAAGGGGGAAAAAACAAGGCACAGCTGGAAACTTTTGCTCTGGTCTATGGACATTATGTCTGTAATGTATTCTGCTTAAAAAAAAAAAAAAATTAGCAAAAAGATTTTTCTTCATTGATGGCAATTGAAAAGTTGCAGCAATCTGACAGAATTGACATTTATATACAAGTAAAATATAGTCTACTACTTTTCAAAAGTTTGGGTTCGGTAAGATATTTTAATGTTTTTGACAGTCTCTTATGCTTGCTGAGGTTGCATTTAGTTGATCACAAATACAGTAAAAACAGTAATATTGTGAAATATTATTGTAATTTAAAATAACTTATTTATTTCAATATATTTTAAAATGTAATGTATTCCTGTGATGGCAATGATGAATTTTCAGCATTGTTTCTCCGGTCTTCAGGGTCACATGATCCTTCAGAAATCATTCTAATATGCTGATTAGATGCTCATAAGAAACATTTCTTATTATTATCAATGTTGAAAACTGCTTATTTGTAGAAACCAAGATACTTTTTCAGGATTCTTTGATGAATAGATCATTCAAAAGAACAGAATTTATTTGAAAGTGAAATCTTTTATATAATTATGTCTATACTTTTGATCAATTTAATGAATTATTAATAGTATAGTATTTCAGTATATAAACCTCTTTGGGTAGCAGATATCAGCCTTAAATTCTCTTTTGGCAAAGACAGAAATCATTGTGAAAGCAGCAATTATCAGCACATGAAGGATATGCAAAGAAAATTACCAAATGTGTGCAGCATTTATCTTTCTATAAAATGTGCATTTATCTTGTTGTGCTAACAGCAGAAACTGCGGCGACACTGGCAACCATCAATCTCAATGTCAATTCTGTATTTAAAGAGCTATTTTAGCAGTATTTTTCCTTTTCCTTGCATTGGCGGCCCTCCCTCGGCACCATAAACATTAATCAGTCGCAGTATAAAGCTGGAGAATAAGAATCCAACAGGCAATATAAAAACTTATTCATGCTTTGCATGAGCTGACATGGGAAGACGGAATCCAGTGCAGTAGAAAAATAACAACCATATTCATATTTCCTTCCTTTGACAGGGGAAAAGCTGTTGGGTAATTTCACCTTTTTCTAAGGTCCAATGCCTCTGAAGCTCTGATCCGTCTGTTTCTTTACTGTCTACATTTGGGTTTAGTGGAAATCACTGGAGGTCTACTGCCGCTACAAATTGACATCTGCAGGAGCTTGAAGTCAATAATCTCTTTGCGTTTAGCCTGAAGGTATGTATTATTCTCAGCACTACAGGAAAGAGACCTTTCCAAACAGCTTTTTCCAAAAACCACAAACGAAATACCACAATAGAAGAGTCCCAAACCTCCTACAGAAGATCTTCTGTTTTATTTGACTACACCAATGCACTCACAAATGCCTGCTTTAGAAGAAGACCAGTGTCCATCAGTCTGTTCGAGTTTCCTGTTCTACACGTCTCACAGGAAGTCTTATAGTGGCTACTGTGCACAAAACTACGACTGGTGTTTTGCACATTGATTCAGTGGTAGTTGGTGATGAATACCGTCCTGCAGTGCATGTCACCTGGGGTCTGCCCTTTCCTAAATTGATCCATTTGTTCCATTTAAACACAGCAGAACAAGCTTTTTTGATAAAGGTTACAGAAAAAAAAAAAAACTGTGGTATAAGGGTGGGCAACATACTGTATTCTAGTAGGATGTACAAGCATAGTTCGACTACAGTTCAAAAGTTTGAGGTCAGTATGTTTTTTTTTTAATGTTTTTGAAAGAGTCTTCAAGGCTGCATTTATTTGATCAAAAATACAGTAAATATATATAAAATACATATAAAAATAATAAAATACAAAAATACAGTAAAAATGGTAATATTGTGAAATATTACTATTTAAAATAGCTGTTCTCTATTTGAACATATTTAGGGCCCGAGCATCGATGGTGTGAGGACCCTATTGGAATTGCTCCATTTCTTATTATTATTCTTCCGCTTCTGGCAAATGAATCGCTTTTTTGAGGGCCTAAACATGCTAAAAACTCATGAAATTTTGCACACGCATCAGAAGTGGTGAATATTTACGTCTGTTATGGGTTTCAGAATTAGGTGTGGCAAAATGGCTGTGGTGGCCAGACAAAGTTCGATGTTTCACCATAAAACAGGAGGTCGTTGTAACTCGGACATACGATGTCCGATCTGCCCCAAACTTCACATGTTTTATTAGAGTCCTGGCTTAAAGACATCTATATGCCAATATTTAGTTAGTCATAGCGCCACCTGCTGGCAGTAGGAATGTAGTTTTTTAAGCCCAAAAAAATTAATCCATCCATTATAAAAAATAATCCATACGGCACGACTCTAGGGGGTTAATAAAGTCCTTTTGAAGCAGAGCGATGTGTTTTTCTAAGAAAAATATCCATATTTAAAACTATAAATTCAAATAACTGTACGCATACTGCGCAAGTCGATTTGCGCCACATTAGTAACCCCTGATGCGATGTATGACGCAGGATGTAGGAGTAGCGTAAGGTTAGACGTCTCTCGTAGTTAAAAAAAAAATAGGACTGGGCAACAAACTCAACCTCCTCTTCTCTTATATCGAAATCCTCCAACATTTGTCTTTAAAAACGATCGTTTTAGACTTCCAACTTTTGCCCGGTGTTTTAGTTGTGGTCTATCCTCTGTGATTCCGCGTTCGTCATTGCGGGTCAGAGGTTACTCTTTTTTGGCTTCAAAACCATTATAAAGCTTACAGAAGCAAGGATATTTTTAAATATATCTCCGATTGTGTTTGTCTGAAATAAAGTGAAGTGACATGTGGCCAAGTATGGTGACCCATACTCGGAATTTGTGCTCTGCATTTAACCCATCCAAGTGCACACACACAGCAGTGAACACACACACCGTGAACACACACCCGGAGCAGTGGGCAGCCATTGCTGCGGCGCCCGGGGAGCAGTTGGGGGTACGGTGCCTTGCTCAAGGGTCTCACCTCAGTCGTGGTATTGAAGGTGGGGAGAGCGCTGGACATTCACTCCCCTCACCGACAATCCCTGCCGGACCTGAGACTCGAACCCATGACCTTTGGGTTACAAGTCCGACTCTCTATCCATTAGGCCACGACTGCCCCATAAGATAGTCATATACACCTAGGATGGCTTGAAGGTGAGTAAATCATGGGATAATTTGAATTTTTGAGTGAACAAACTTTTAACTGGAATAGAAATCTAGAAAAGTAATGATTTTTTCCTGAAAAACTGAAAAGTTTCCAATTAGCCACAGCCAAAATCAAAAACGTTTATTAATTAATCATTTTTATTTAATAACCAACACTCAAATAAAAATTGTAAATAAATGAGACTGACAGAAGGCTTTCTTAAAAATTCCACCAATTAAACGCTATTATTAGTAATGAAAATAAATAGCACAACGAGGATCTATTCTTCAGTACTGTCTAGTGTTTCTATGAACTAAAAGCTGCACTTGTCTGTTTTTGTTCTTCAGACATGAGCGAGTCTGTGTGAGTCACAGTTCTAATGGGACTTTTATAGATTTGATGGAGGTGTATTCCATGGAGATTTACCAGGAAAATCTGTCAGTGAAGACACAGAACACAAACCTTTTAGAGGCACACACTTACTTGTAAGGTCCCAGAGCCCTATTGCCGTACTCCAGTGCCATCTCATAATCGTCCAGACTAATGCAAGCATCCATGGCCAGATCCAGCAGCCTGAGCACATAGATGTTCCTGTCTGGGATGACATCTGCATATCTGTGCAAAAGAGTTTGGCTCTCTTTCAGCAACTTCTCCCAGTCTTTTGATTAAACAGTTGAGGACACAATTAAACAGAAGCGGGGCTGTATTACAAAAACTACAGTAGCTAAGACCAAGAAAGTCTGGCTGGTTAAGCCAGTTAGGAAGCCTAGTGGAGACACTGGCACACAGAATCCAAAATGCAATCTATGCTTGTTATTTCAGCAGGAAGACAGCCTGAATTTTCTTTTATACATCAGACGCGTGTCCAAGAGGTAAAAGCAAGAGAGCTAGACAGAACTGACAGCTTTACTCTCACACCTTTCCCTCCAATCTTTTGGAAAATTATACGACTACAGTACCGGGCTTAGTTTGCAGAGTCTAGCAGTTGTTTCCAGAGCAAAACTGCTACAGGCTAGATCATTTCACCCAGCTAAACCCTGAGATATAGTCAGTGTATCGCCCACCGTCAGACATCGTAATATCCTTTGATTCAACTGTGAAGGATACGCTGCTCCGACTGAAGCTGCTCCAGGTGAAGGATGGCGTCTCTTAAGGATGTCCACGCTGTCGTCTCTCCAGCCAGCATGTCACAATCCTGTTCACAAAACAATGTCATATAAAATCATTTTAAGCAGTTCCTGATTGAACAGAAGCAATAGCAAAAATGACAACACTGCACATATGAAATAATGGACAAGGTAAACAAAAGGTTGCTTTAAAAAAAAGATATATGCATTCATTTAATTATTAATAAATGTATCAATAAATATTATATTTAATTTTTTATATTTTAAACATATTTAAATATGATTTATTTACTTTATAAATGCATTTTATCGTTTGTAATTATATTTATTAATATTTAAACATCTGTCATATGTGATTTAAAAAATNAAAATCTAATAGGTTTTAAAAAATAATATACTATTCCATGTAGGAATCAACTGACAATCTCAATCAAAAGTTGCTAAATGATGTACGTATGTAAGTATGTATTTATTTATTTACACCCTTATCAGGTGGGAATAACTATTAATTAACTGTGTACATTTAGAATAAATGTATTTATATTTAAATTGTATTGTAAATTAATACATTTACATTTTGTTTTAAAATGTATTTATATATAATTTATTTATAAATGTTTTAAATTTAAAATTAAATTATATTCCTTTAATATACATCTAACTAAGATATGATTTTGAGAAAATCACCATATAAATCAACAACAAACTGTAAATATGAATCAATAGATAAAGTCAATCAAAAGTGCTTTTTTAAACTTAATTATTAAAAAATATTTATTTATGTTTACGCATTACAACTTGAAAAAATTCTACACTGTAAAAAAATGTACAATTCTGGTTCAAATTTGTTGTACACTGAAATTAACCTATATTAGAACTGAAGCTATCAAAGTTATATTTGACCAAATACGCTTGAGCTTTTACTGAATTATAGTTCAAATTTGTGTGTAGGTCATCAAACATCAAAGAACTTTGTAGCAACAAAACAACAAAAAACATTAAAAAGGAGAATGAGAGAAGCTGTCAGGATTACAGAGCAGTGAAAACTGAAAGGGCTTGTTTCTGAGAGGGCAACTTTATTTCAGGATAAGTGTGATGACATGTCAGAGCCATAGGGGGGTCTGTCAGACACTCAAATCCCTGCAGAGAGACGTGTGTGTGTGTGTGTGTGTGTGTGTGTGTAGCCCCTGGGGATACACATATAAGTGCCTCTGAGACATCAAAGCCATGTGATGTATCACAGGTGAACAGTCACACTACTGACAATACACTGACTGCCTGAGTGCGTGCACACACACACACACACAGCAACATGCAATTTTGATGTTGGGCAAAAATACATCAAAATGTATTTTAAAATAAAATACCAAATACCTTAATTTTAAGTGTATTAAAATAAACTATTATATTTTAAAAATACTAAAAATACTTTTACAAGGGAGCATGAAATTTCTTCAGGAACCTTCCATCAATTGGCCTATTTGATCGATCCCTTCACCATTACACTGACTCAGCTGATTAAGTAAACAATGTTTGATAGCAACAGCTTTTCTCTGCCCGAGTCATGCAATAAATCTGACATATGAAACCAGTTTAAGGCACAATATGTAGGATTTTTGGATTAAAATATCCAAAAACCACTAGAACAATGTTATATATTTTGTTGACTTGTGTACTTACATTATCCCAAATGTTTCCAAGAATGTTTAATTCCAGAGGAATAAGCAATTTTAACCAGTGCCTCGCCTATCAATGACATCATTGCCCTCGATTTCCGGTTTTATTTTGTAGAAACCATGGAAACATCAAAGACGCTTTAGTATATTATTACAGGTGAGCAACTGTTAGGATACATTCATTGACAGAAAACTAATCATTGTTATATAGCTCAACAATGTAAGTCTTTTTGTTTGAATCTTGTTTTCTTGATTTACCGCGAGTACCATGTTTTACCATGCCTAATATCGATCTAGTTTACTGCAGCGTGCTTTAAGTGTCTCATAGTAGCCACTGAGCGAACGCACAGAGTAGCACTATTACAACTTTAAACACACAAATATGTCTAACATGATAAAACAGCACTGTTTTACCCCAAAACGAATGACCGGAAGAAGCAGAAGCAGCGACTGTGGCATAATAAAAGTTCCGCTGCTGTCGAGACGTGTGCAAGGATGCATTAAACTGATGGTATCAGATGGTAATACTATGGTAATTTGATATGTATCATGGGATTCTTTGATGACCATATTTATACACCACGGTACTGTAAGTCTACTCTCTGGTGCTATAAGATACTTTAAAAAAGTACTATTGTATTATCAACATGGTATTGTCCCAAAGAAACATGCAAAAATATGCATTTTACCTTTACAAAACCAGACGGTATATGGTGTACGGTATATATTCTTCCAACAAGGGCCTCCTGATGGCTTCTAAATAACCTTTAACTACATTATACATTCTTTAAAAAAAAAAAAAGTTTTAAAATTTTAAACTTTATGCCAAAAAGGTTCTGTATATGGAGAAACATCTTAAAAGATTGCATGATACTTACATGCTTAATGGTTATTTCAAATTTTTTAGTGATGAAGTAAATGTACAGGCTGTTTAATTCATACAATTTAATTACAATTTAAAATAAATAATTTAATTAATAACAACTAAATCCATAAAATGATCCCATAAGGAGAAGCCCTAAAAGAACGCTTTAAAGTTCTATATAGAACTTTTTCTTATAAAAGTGGTAAAGACATGACCACAGCATTTCATACCTTTGCATTTACAACCTCGAACAAGTAGCAAACATAAAATACTGCACTTGAAGAAAAACTGAAGTGAGAGGTCCATCAATAAGACAAACTTAAAATGTATGCCGTTTCGCGTAATAGATGCAACAGGCGACATATCTACAATTTCAGAAAGATCCTGTATTGGTTTTAGAAATATGTTACCGCAAGCCTCAAGGCAAGAGAACATATCAAAAAGCTGTACAAAGTGTCCAGTTTTTATGTTTTTGTTCAAGTGCACTCAGTCCATACAAACTATACAAACTATGAAAACGTAATAAATTATTTATCAGGAAGAGTGCAAGCTGACCGAAATGTGGATGTCATGAGAGGCCAAAAACCCGCAGGCTATCCGTCAATGAGTGCTACTAACTTCCTGAAGTCTCGACCGAACCATAATGCTCTGCTTCTACAGCAGAATCATTAATAAAACTGAAAACTGCACATGAAATCGCTTATTGTTGAACATGGTAAACATGCTGCAACTTGTTAATCACACCAAACCCTCTTCAGGTTTTGACGTCAGACAAAAACAGTCCTTTTACCTGCACATTATGTCAGAATTATTTTGGTCAGATCTGTATAATTATAAAATGGCTTTGAAGCATTAAATTAAACATCTAATTGCTGCTTGCACAAAGGGGTCTGTCCAGGATGCAAAAACCTTTCTATTTGCGGCTCCTTTTCAATAAAAAAGCCATTTTCTTGTTAACGTGAACAGCCTAATTACAGGGAGAGAGCCAAAAATCAAATTGTAGTTCAGACTTAGGTGGTTCAGACTTTGTTTATTATTGTGTAAATTTAATAATCATGTTATTCATTACAGTACTGATTAGAGAGCACCAAGTTCAAAAAGATCTCTGAACAAAGCATGACAGAAAGTCTGACGCTTTAGCAAATGCATCCCATTTCATATAGTTCTACTACACATAAAAGCACTTTGCTCACAACAATGCATACCTCATAAGAATGTAGAAAACATGGAGAACTGTCAAAAATTCCTCCTTTTTTGTTATGCAATGGGTTGTGGATTAATTCACTAAAAAAAGCATGCACGTTTTAAGAAGAACAAAAATCTGACAGAAAGAA
>RJVU01059333.1:5061270-5095218 GCA_003731715.1 Anabarilius grahami | reverse complement strand
GAAAGAAAAAAAGAATGACTATATATATATATATATATATATATATACAAAGTCCTTTTCAAGGAAAGTCTGTTTACTCGGCGGCCATATTTGCAACGCCTCTGGGCAGCTATTTCGGACATCCAAGACCAAGTCCTATCTATTGGAATGTGGAAATCCTGAAATCTCAAAAACTGATGGGCAAACTCACAATTAAATAACATTTCAAATCAGCAACAAAATCTGACATGAACTGTCACATAAATGTTGTTTCTTATGCTCGAATAGCATCAAAAAAGCTTTTTTCAGGCTAGATGAGCTAATGCGCATGTGCAGTCCTACAGTGCATCCGGAAAGTATTCACAGCGCTTCACTTTTTCCACATTTTGTCATGCTATATAGCCTTATTCCAAAATGGATTAAATTAATAATTTTCCTCAAAATTCAATACAAAAACAATACCCCATAATGACAATGTGAAAGACGTTTGTTGGAAATTTTTGCAAATTTATTAAAAAACGAAAAAAATCACATGTACATAAGTATTCACAGCCTTTGCCATGACGCTCAAAATTGAGCTCAGGTGCGTCCTGTTTCCACTGATCATCCTTGAGATGTTTCTACAACTTGAATGGTGGTATCCACCTGTGGTAAATTCAGTTGATTGGACATGATTTGGAAAGGCACACACCTGTCTATATAAGGGCCCACAGTTAACAGTGCATGTCAGAGCACAAACCAAGCCATGAAGTTCAAGGAATTGTCTGTAGACCTCCGAGACAGGATTGTTTCGAGGCACAGATCTGGGGAAGGGTACAGAAAATTTCTGCAGCATTGAAGGTCCCAATGAGCACAGTGGCCTCCATCATCCATAAATGAAAGAAGTTTGGAACCACCAGGACTCTTCCTAAAGCGGGCCGCCCGGCCAAACTGAGCGATCGGGGGAGAAGAGCCTTACTCAGGGAGGTGACCAAGAACCCGATGGTCACACTGACAGAGCTCCAGCGTTTCTCTGTGGAGAGAGGAGAACCTTCCAGAAGAACAATCATCTCTGCAGCACTCCATCAATCAGGCCTGTATGATAGAGTGGCAGATGGAAGCCACTCCTCAGTAAAAGGCACATGACACCTCACCTGGAGTTTGCCAAAAGGCACCTGAAGGACTCTCAGACTATGAGAAACAAAATTCTTTGTCCGATGAAACAAAGATCGAACGCTTTGGCCTGAGTAGCAAGCGTCATGTCTGGATGAAACCAGGCACCGCTCATCACCTGGCCAAGACCATCCCTACAGTGAACCGTGGTGGCAGCATCATGCTGTGGGGATGTTTTTCAGTGGCAGGAACTGGGATACTAGTCAGGATTGAGGGAAAGATTAATGCAGAAATGTACAGAGACATCCTTGATGATAACCTGCTCCAGAGTGCTCTGGACCTCAGACTGGGGCAAAGGTTCATCTTCCAACAGGACAACGACCCCAAGCACACAGCCAAGATAACAAAGGACTGTTTATGGGACAACTCTGAATGTCCTTGAGTGGCCCAGCCAGAGCCCAGACTTGAACCCGATTGAACATCTCTGGACAGATCTGAAAATGGCTGTGCACCGACGCTCCCCATCCAACCTGATGGAGCTTGAGAGGTCCTGCAAAGAAGAATGGGAGAAACTGCCCAAAAATAGGTGTGCCAAGCTTGTAAAATCATACTCAAAAAGACTTGAGGCTGCAATCGGTGCCAAAGGTGCTTTAACAAAGTATTGAGCAAAGGCTGTGAATACTTATGTACATGTGAATTTTTTACATTTTTAATTTTTAATACATTTGCAAAGATTTCAAACTTCTTTCACGTTGTTATTAAGGATTATTGTTTGTAGAATTTTGAGAAAAATAATGAATTTAATCCATTTTGGAATTAGTTGTAACATTACAAAATGTGGAAAAAGTGAAGCGCTGTGAATACTTTCCGGATGCACTGTAAGCGAGAGTCTCAGGTTTCTATGGGAACCGAAGCTTCTTACGGCAGCTGCAGTGATGCAATGACTTTATCAATCAGCAATTGGCTCTTTTAATTAGAAGGCGGGAAGTATTCCACCATATTGCGTGCTGCAGGTTCTCCCATTCATAACTATTAGGAGTGAACTGTCTTTCTATATCTATAGTCTTTGGGATAGTTCACCCAACAAAAATGAAAATTCTGTCATCATTTACTCACCCTCAAGTTGCTCCAGTCCTGTATAAATTACATTGTTCTGCTGTACATAAAGGAAGATATTTGGAAGAATGTTTGTAACCAAGCAGATCTTGCACCCCATTGACTACCATTGTATTTATTTTTCCTACTATGGTAGTCAATGGGGGGGCGAGATCTGCTTGGTTACAAACATTCTTCCAAATACTGTATCTTCCTTTGTGTACAGCAGAACAAAGATATTTTTTCAGGTTTGGAACAACTTAAGGGTGAGTAAATGATTCATTTTTGGGTGAGCTATCCCTTTAAGAACAGCAAAATGGAAAAAAATATTAACAATGATTTATTTAAAATGTTTATTTAAATTGATTTCTTAAATTAACAAACTTTTTTAAATTTTCTGCAGACCTGCAGACCTCCTTCTGGGATGCATTAACTCTAATCTTGTATACTATTTAGAATAGACAGTATGTGAATTGGGTGACAGTCTCTTTTAGAAACCAATGTGTAAAAATAGATATGGTGCAAATGTGAAAGAACACTGAACATTAAAACACTGAAAAAAGCAGAGAAAATGAACCGTATGACCAGACAGCCCTTGATGATTGGAGGAAAAACTGCGACCCCCCACACGACTGTCAGACTGAATCACATCTCCGGTCACCGGAGATTCTGGGAAGGTGATAACCTGAGCAACCCCTCCCTGTACTTTACTGCACATACAGCTGCTCTATTGTTTTAGAGTGTCAGTATGTCCTACTGCACTCACACAGGTTGTCAGATTACCGCAAAGCCGGTGGTGAATCAACAAATCCCTCTCATCAGAATGTCATCAGTGTAACACTTCACACACCTCACCTGTAATTACCTCATGCGCGCGCGCACACACACACACACACACACACACACACAGGTTTGTTTTGCTATCTTAGTGGGGACTCTCCATAGGCGTAATGGTTTTTATACTGTACAAACTGTATATTCTATCCCCCTACACTACCCCTATCCCTAAACCTAACCATCACAGGAAACATTCTGCATTTTTACATTTTCAAAAAAACATCATTTAGTATGTTTATTAATCCATTTCCCTCGTGGGGACCGCTGGCTGGGCCCGACGATGTAGGTGATCTCAGGTTTTTATTACATCGTGGGGCCATTTGGTCCCCACGATGTAATATAAACAAGAACACACATACACACACACACACACACACACACAAAATACTCTGTCTCTACGACATTCTGATGCCTAGGGTGGGGCCTATATTCACGTTTTATCAAAAGTTACTTACATTCAGTTGGTTAGTGGATTGATGGACAAACAGATGCATGGACGAATATATAGGCTAGATATGAGTTTGTACCACACATCAGTTGTCCTAAAATCCAAACTTTACTAAAAACAAGCCCACTGTTTTGGATTCAGACCCAGAAGGATCAAACCCGACTCTCCATCTCAGCAGCCCTGAGCAAGAGAGTTTATTCATATCTGCACGTATCTGACAGATGACTCAAGCAGAGGTCAGTCTGAGCAGCTGTGTAGGTGTTAAAAGCAGGGATAAAGCCTCTTTCTCTTGAGCTCAGTGCAGAGTTATTTAGCATGGTATGCTGGCATGCAGGTGCAAAATAACCACAACATAAGCCTGGAGGGAACTGTGTATGGCAGTGTTTGAGCACACATGACACCAGTTCTGTTTTTAATGGCAAGCCGTTTTGACTTTTAATCATTCCCAGGATATGAATTTTTGATATCAACAATTCAATTTTAACTAGTTAAAAGGATCATTCTTGATATCAGGATGGAATTTTTACTAGTAACAATGGCTATTTTTGATATCAGGAATTATATTTTCACTAGGATAGGCATGAATTCTTGATATCAACAATGACATCACTTGCAGAAATCAAATTCTTGATATCAAAAATTCAATTTCAAATAGTAAAAAATTCCATTCCTGATACCAAGAATTATCCTTTTAACTTGTGAAAATTGAATTGTTGATGCCAATATGTTATTCCAAGTATGTTATTCCTCATACAGACCTCATATGTTATTCCAAACCTGTATGACTTTCTTTCTTCTGTGACATACAAAAGAAGATATTTTCAAAAAGATTTTTGTCCATACAGTGTCCATAATAACATTGTGCCCCATTGACTTTAATTGTATGGACAAAAAAATACATGACATTTTTCTAAATACAGTATCTTCTTTTGTGTTCTGCAGAATATGGAAGCCTGTTTCTGCCACAGAATAAATTATAAAAAAGGTAACTGCAGCTTTCAATCTCACAATTCAGACTTTTTTCCCCCGCATTTATATCTCACAACAGACACTCTTAGTAGCGCAATATTTAATTTTTGACAGGAATGAAAACGAGGCTGTGATGGATATAAAAAAGTGTGTTCAATGGATTCTACTGTTGTTTAACAACATACAGATTGTTCAGCTGACTAAACTTCTTTCCTGGGAAAAACCTTTAGTAGATAAAAACTCCATAAAACAGTTTTAATCGCTGTGAGTTGAGAAAATTGTGTGATCTAGGACCTTTATACATTATAAAGACTATTAGTATGACTTTTTCTCAGAATTGAGAGATATAAACTTGTGATAAGTCAGAATTGAGAGATAAAAAAGTCGGAATTACCTTTCTTTATTTTGTGGAGTAAGCTTCCATAAGCTTCCATAGCAGAAGAAAGAAATTCACCCGGGTTCGAAACAAATAATGACAGAATATTCATTTTTGGGTGAATTATTAATTTAAAGGTGAAGTGTGTAATTTCAGCAGAAAATAATCTGAATAAAATAATCACAGTTAATCTTTAGAAGAAAAAAAAAGGAAAATTAAAAAATAACAATAATAATAACACATTTGTTTCCAATGTTTAAAAACGCATATTTAAAATTTGATGGCCCTTTCCCCCCCAAAAAATACCTGCAAACCCCCCAGCACCTTCTTTGGGATGTTAACTCTAATCTTGCATACTATTTTGGATGGATAGTATGTGAACTATTTTAGAAACAAATTTGCAAAGAAATAGAACTTTTCCACCAAATTTTGGAAGTGGAAAAATACAGTGTTTACAATGTAATGGGAATCAACAATAAAAATGGCTTATTTGTGCATACTAAGTATGAAGGAAAAAGTACTTTAACATCCAAAAAATTACACATTTCACCTTTAAAATTCCCATCTCTCCTCGCTCCATCTTTGGCATTCATTCATCCGCTCTCTTGCACTCCCATGCATGCCATCCAAAGCTTTATTCTTGACATGCTCCTGTCATCGCAGTGATGATCACAGATGACAGGGCCTGCTGAGGACAGGTTCCCCGGGGCAGTGTGGAGAGACCGGTGATGGTCTAGGACTGGTCTGACAGACTTGACACATCATCAGATGCTTTCGAGTGCTGAGTGGGACAGACACAGAGCAAAAGAGCGAGGAAAAGAGAACATGGAGGAGAACAGGGATGATAGATAGTGATCCCGCTGGACACAATGAGGCGGGGAGAAGCCTTTTCCAGAAGTGATGGGGTGAAAGTGAAAGAAATAGAAAAATGAGGATAAAGGGTGGATAAGAAAGATCAGGGAAGGGAAGATAGATCTGAGGGGCTGTTCACACGGCTCACCTTGTCCTCAGTGGTACAGCGAGTGCACTGACACAGGAAGTGGTATTGCTCCTGTAATTGTGAACGTCTCTCTTTGCTGGGTGCGAGGACATCGGTGTAGCTTATAGTCAGCTATAGAGAGGGAGAGATTAGAGATGGTTAGATGAAAGATTTCAGACAACTAGCAAACCGTAAACACTAAGAACTAAAATCAGTCATTTTAAATGTGAATATAGGCATTACAAGGTTTTGATGAAGAGTATGAAAAATGGATATCCAGGTACAGCAATTCCGAAATGCATTCATGCATTGCAATGCGATCAGTAAAAATGTTCATCCAGGAAGAATGGAATCGAATTAGACATACATTTTATGTCATACAGTATTTGCATATAAATGGCAAAGTTTGTGGTCGATACAATTTATTTGAAAAAAGTGTCTTATGTTGCCCAATACTGCATTTATTAGATACATAATATAGTAAAAACAGTAATAGTGGGAAATATTATTACAATTTTAAATAACTGTTTTCTATTTTAAAATATTTTAAAATGTAATTTATTCCTGTGATGGCAAAGCTGAATTTTCAGCATCATTGATCCAGTCTTCATTGTCTTCAGTTCAGACACCATTCTAATATGCTGATTTGCTGCTCAACATTTCTTTTTTTTATGAATGTTAAAAAATGTCTATCAATGTTGAAAACAGTTGTGAGGCATTATATTTTTGTGGAAAATGTGATTTTTCATATGTATTTTAGATTTTTTTTTTTAAATGTGATTTTTTTCATATTTTTAATTCGTATGATTTTTTGATAATTACAAAATTCGGTAACACTTTACAATAAGGTTTCATTAGTTTACTACTTTAGTTAAAGCTGCAGTCTGTAAGTTTTGCCTCTTTGTCGCCATCTCTGTTTGAAACCTGCAATTGCAGTTATTTGCGGAATTCTCATCTTTACGTGGTTTGTGCATCAGCACGGCTCCTCAGCGCGGATGAATCTAATGTTTGCAGTCAGTCACCACACAGGTGTGGATACTGTACTTCACAGATTCTACGTCTTGGAAGTATGACCAAAATAAGAATTTTCACAGGAAAATGTCATCTGAACAAGTGAGTAACATGTCTGCAACTTTTTGTTATGAGAAAATAAAAAGCATTACAATAAATCATGCTGCCAATGATGATAAAAATCTAACGATCACTTAGCACGGATCAAGTCAAAACGTGCAAATAATTATTATTGTTATACTTTGGTCTCAAATTGTTAATGTTAACATCATCAGCATGTGGAAACGGAAATTTTCGAACGGCTGCATGCTCAAATTTCCCGTGGAAACCCACCAGTACCACCCGAATTAGAAAACATTATTACAAGCTTACCATTGTGAATCGAGCTAAGGTAAGGAGATAGTTTTGAGCACTGGCTAGTTATGTACTTGGTCAAAAATTTATTTTGGATCATTTTTAACCAAATAATCTACAGCATTTATTAATCTTAGTTAATGTTAATTTCAACATTTACTAACACATTATTAAAATCAACAGTTGTATTTGTTAACAGTTTATGCACTGTGAACTAACATGAACAAACAATGAATGACAGTATTTTATCAAAGATTAATAAATACGGTAACAAATGTATTGCTCATTGTTTCATGTTAGTTAATACATTAACAAATGAAACCTTATTGTAAAGTGTTAGTGAAATTTTAAAAAAAGCTTCTTCTTTTTTTTAAGTAAATTTTGGTTAAACATTACTGAACCCTAACTTTTGAATGGTAGTAACTACCGCTTTTTTATAAGTACATCCAATTACGGCTATGTTTGGAGTTACAAATATACTATGTTATTTTTGTTTACTGCATAAATTATTCTGCAATATGCATACTGTGCCAACAGAATCACATTTCTATATATACCTATTTATTCTGTTACGGAAGTGCGCTGGGATTGGCTAATGTGGGAGCCTGGCTGATCTGTGACATTTATTCAGTATTACATCAATAATTTTATTATTATTGTTTATGAGTGGAGTCAAATATATACATAGGACACAGTATTCCATGCAACTTTTATATATTCTTTAAAACATATTAAAAATGAAACTTATGAAAATCTATATTTATGTACATCTATATNTATTACCTTTTTTTTTTTTTTTTTTCTTCATATTTTGAAATATATTTAAAAAAAATTCACTACATCTGTCTAACATGACAAATGAATCAGAAGCAACAACCACCATGATTTTAAACCACCTTCTTGACTAATTTGACTGGAATGGCAAAAGACCTTTTTCCCTAAAATTGGTTACAATTTGTAAAACATCCATATTTATTTCCAAGATACTAGCTGGACACTACCTACTAAATTAAATACGCAATGTAGTAAGGTCACTTGACAATAATGTATTATGCTACTGTTTCAAACCTTTATCTGCATATTGTTTCACCTGTTATCTACAAGAAAGGAAAACAAAAGAAAAGAAAAAAACAGTACGCAGCAAACAGCATATACTGCACAGTATGCAGAAAGCTTTTCCATTTACAAACTCTCTGGGTGTTGGTGAGGTCAAATACAGAGAGCGAGAAAGAATTGAAAACAGTTATTCTGATGAATGAGTCATTGAGTGAAGCAGAGAGAGAGAGAGAGAAAACGAGACCGATAGAAAGAGTAGAGTACATAAAACTAGAAAAGATGGGTAAATAGAGAAAGCAACAGAAATAGGAAGAGGAGAAAACGAAAAACAGATCCAAAATGAGTATGACCCTTATGGGCAAACAGCGCTGTGTGTACAGTGTGCAGATGTGTGTGGGTGTATGAATTATAATTTTGCCGTACGAATGAGTGTGTGTTTGTGTGTGTGTAAACAGTGTCTGTGGGACGATGAGCACTCGTGTATTCTGCCATCGTCTATCGTACACCTATAGTGTGAATTCTCATTACTTCCTGTGTACAGAGAGCTTGCTGGTAATTTCATTCCAGTTCGCTTGCTCTCTCGACGTTCCTTCCCACTGTCAGAGGTAAATTAAGCATGACTGCCTGATTTACTTTGGAATATTTAAACTTTCGGCGCAGAAATAAACAGAACGGTCGAAAAATGAGAATTTGTCAAGCATGCCGAACAGGGTCGATGTAAAAAAACACATCCCGCCACAGATCAGCACAGGATTCAGGTGTTAACGTATAAGAATATCTTGGCTTTCTACTAGTTTTTCAGACTGGTGGTGTGATGGATGTGTGCGGTCATGTAAATAGGTTTAAATGAGCTCTGATTAATCTGGAGTGATTGTTAAAGAGTTCTGCTGGACGCTCTGGATAAGGTTGTCTGCTAAATGCAGTAAATGTAAATGTAAGATGTTGCTTTTCGATGTATTCATCGTATGACTGAATTAGGGTGAAGTTAATCTGGCAGGGGGCTCCGTTAAGTGCCTGCAACTGAGAAACTGTGGTGTGATGTGTGTAATTTTTTGGAAGTTAAAATGCTTTTTCATGTCCTAGTTTAATTTAAACAGACAACTGCTATTCGCGTGCTGAAAAGTACAAACACTGTGGCTCCATGACACTATGAAAATATGGTAACACTTTAGTTTAGAGTTTAGAATAGCAAAAAACGACAAGGAGAGCGAGAAGTAAGGTGCATGTGAGTGTGTATGGATGGATCGTATACCTCCTCACAGGGTCTGATGACCCTAACAGCTCGCAGTGTGAGTCTCTTGCCCTTGAAGATCATGACACAGTTTGGCTGGCAGTCATGGTTCAGCAGAGACATGCTGGTTCAGAACAACAGAAAACATGAGTTAAACCAGGAATCCTTGAACCATGAATTCCTGCACAATTCACTAGCACAGTGTCTCAATGGATCCTCTCAGTGAGGGCATAGGTTAGTTGTCACAACGAGCGAGAAAGGTTGACATGGAGCAAGCTAAATCTCGAACCTTCAGGGAATCACCTGTTTAAAAAAACTATAGAAGTAGAACAGAGTAGAGTCTGCTGGAAAGAGCTCATAATAAAACAAGAATCAACATTGGCTTGGATTTTCGGAGATGGCGACAATTGAGGGATTTTGGATTAAATTTGCCAAATGTAGCTCACTAAAAGAGTTCATTAAAACATTATCTACTGTGAAGGCTCATATTCATCCACACAGAGCCTAAGCACAACCAAAACAACATTCTTCTGCAAAATGCATGCAGTTTTGGTTTTTTAACCAAAAAGTGGCCAGAAGTTACATAGTGTACCTTTAAATATTAAAATAATCACATAACCTATTTAAATGTATATAAATATTTTATATATAATCGTTTATTTATATGTGATTTAATTTCCGTTTGTCTGTTCTATGCATAAATCTATACTGATCTGACAAATAAGACCCAAAGGTGGTGAATTTAGTTCATTCAGTCTGTCAAAATACACAGGAAAACTTGTACAAACTCATAAAAAAATCTAAATGACACATTTTTGTTCATTAAACACTGAAATCAAACTGCAAATCCCTCATCATCTCAATTCTTTCTCTTGAATCTAAATAAATAATGCACAAGGACAGTAACTGCTAAATAATGGAACATAAATCAGGCATCTCTAATTAATTAACTAAAGAAACAAGTTGCTGCAGTCAGGAGACACAGAAAACAAGAAAGCTGACACATTTGTCAGCGGGACATTTGTCCTCTTGAATGTGATATGATGTAACTTGCTGCCTTTCCGGCAAGGAAAAAAACCCAAAGCGACAAGGCGAGAATGACAGCAATGAAACGACACTGATGTGACACTGATGATCTTTTCAAGACCCTCGCTGCCTGCGCTGAAGGTGAGATCATCACTGCCGACGCTCTTAGTGACCTATTTGGATGCTGACGTCACATTGTTGATTTACAATATTGGTATTTTTGACTTTAAAAACATGCCTCTGGACCAACCAGTAGTATTAATAAACATTATTATATATAATTACTCATATATATAAAACCCACAGTTTTTTTTTCTTTCTCTGTGGAACACAAAAGTAGTTATTTTATAGACCTATTCCACAGAAAATGTACAGTGATTTAAAATTCCAAGCTCCAAAAAAGGAGAAAAAGTCTTAATACAGAGCTCTGCTTGAAATACAAAAAAAATAACAACATAAAGGTTCAAAACAACATGAGAGTCAGTAAATAATGACAAAATGTCCATATGTGGGTAAAATATTAATTTAATGATTAATTAAAGTGACCGGTTAATCTAAAGTTAACAATACGCATACAGTACGTATGTGTAAACCAGGTTTGAAGTCTCTTTGGCCCTGTTTCCACCTGGTATTAAGATGCGTTTTGGTCAATCGGATCAACAACACTAAATGCAGGTGTAAACGGGGTCTAAAACACTTTGAGCTTGTCCACTTTTGACCACTTCCAGAGATAGTCAAAAACACAATCGACCGAATTGCTTTCATAGTCTAGATCCTAATGTGGTCGAATGTGTCCGAACAGCCATTAAAGTCCACCTACTCTCTGCCTACTGACCAAACGTATATACATTATGGGAAGCGCGATAGCCAGACGGTAGTCTCGCCTAGCCAGACCTTCAGACTGATGGCAGAAAGTCTGGACTCTATCGCAGCTTTCATTGGCCAAGGACCACCCAAGAAGACGTTTGACTGACATGTAATGCAACCAATCACAGTTCGTTTTGTTCCGCATCAGGTTTAAGGTCGTGAAAATGAAAGTCGCTGTCACTACAATAACACACCGGCGTGCATCTAATAAATTATTCATTCAAGAACGTTTTTGCAAGTTTACTGCAACAATGGAGCCACGAACTTCACATACTTTTGAAAATCCAGCGTTTATTTGATCCTGTTAAGCGCTCATTGTCACAGTTGTAAACATGACGGCGTTCTTCTTCTACGAAGGGGTTTGGCATCACGGCATTCGTTTCCAGGCGGACCGTTAAAGAACGCAACACACATATCTCCCGGACATCCTGTAGATTTCAACCAACCAGATGACGACTTCGAAACTCCTTAAGTGTTTCCAGTTCAGTGTGCCATATGCATCAGACGTTCAGCCAACGGTCCATGGGCGTGACGTCTGAGGCTGAGACCAGCCAGACGGGATCAGCTGAAGACCCAAGTTTGGTTTGAAGATGAAAAACGTACCAACCACAATGTTTGCTCATCATTCTCACCATTTCACAGCTTTCACGTATTGTGGCATCAGTATCAGAGCAGAAATGAAAGCTGCTGCTGCTGCTCTCCGTATGTCTTTTTGTCGTTACTGTGTGCATTCATATGTAAATTGTGCAAGCTTATTTTATCCATTAGATCGAAAGATCTGAAAAAGCCCATAAATTTACCCGCTCATAAACTCTCCCCTCGAAGAAATCAGGACAGAAGTGGTCGAAAGTGGACAAAAGAGACGGATTAAAACACCAGGTGTAAACGGGTATATGTCTGCCTCATCCACTTGTGATCCGATCGACCAAAACGCATCTTAATATGAGGTGTAAACAGAGCCTTCGTGTCAGCTAGTACTCCCTTGTGGTACGATTTTAAGGAGATAGTGAGCTGAATGCATGTATTTTCGTTCACACAAGCATGACAGAACACAGCAATTACAAACCAAGCACGAAAGCACAATTATCCTTTATATGTAGACAAGAATACATGCTGTCCTGCTCTTCCTGGCTTCTGCTAATGCATCGGAAGTCATTCAAAAAAACAGAGCAACAAATTACTTCTGTTTGTCATGGTCTGGGGAAGATTCAACATTGCCTAAGAACTGTGTATAAAGCCGGCTTAGAGTCGGCCCACCCAGCCGACGGTAAACAGACGGGCCTCGCTCTCACGGGACAACCTTTCTGCGTCATTATCATTTCTCTGAGACTTCGACAACATTGTCTGAAGACTTGATTCTGCCTTGGCCTCACATCCGATCTGAAGACTTCATAGCTCATATCTAAACAGCAATTTCGGCATCTGCCTTTCTGGTTTTGTTTGTTCACTGTAATCCCAGAGGCTCATATTCATAGACGCGAAATGTTTCCCATGGATGTTGAATATGAAAGCCGTGCCAGTTTAATGGCCCACACAGGGAGGCTGGTTCTAGAACTACATATCTGAATTTTAAAACTTCAAAACTAGACATTTTGCTCTCCTTCTCATTAGATTGCTTTGCTTGAAAGACCACAATGATACAATCTTCCATGATTAGCTAACATAAATAATTGGATTATTAGCCAATGAAATGGCCTTGTGTAAAGGCCATGGCAACAGGCCACACCCTCTGAGCTCTGATTATTAAGCTTCACAAGCCAGCGCTTTTCATTTACAGGATATTGTTAATTTACTGCCAACTACTTTCTAAAAGAATAAATTAAATCAAATCAAAACTAGAATCAAATGAGAGCTTATTTGCATTCTAATAAAAATTAGATTTTCATATTCTAAAAAAAATAAAAAATAAATCAAACAAAAGAAAGATCATTTAAATTCAAGAAAGAGTTTTAAAATTGTAATTAAAAAATATATATGAGGGATTCATTTTTTAATTAAATAATGGACAATATAAACGGTTTTTTAATTTATTAAATAATAAATTATAAGTTCACTTGTAATGTTAGTCAATTTCTTTTGCACCAAACACAGATATCAATTTGACATTTTTCCACTCTCTCTTTGGGCCCTATCACACACCTGGCGCAATGCGACACCAGGAGCGACGCAAGTGTTTTTTGCTAGTTTCAGCCTGACACAGTTATCATTTTTAAGTCCAGCGCCCATGTTTTTTAAATAGCAAATGCACTCGCGCACATCAGTTTGTCCATGGGCGTGCTGGTCTGAAAATAAGGTGTGTTCAGGCGCATTGTTGGTGTATTGCTATTTTGAGGCAAATGAAAACGATTGCGCCATTGACTTTAGACCAGGATTTGTTGGTCAATGGTGCAGTATTATTATTATTTTTTTGTTATTTATAGGGCGCATTTTTAATATGCGCCTATAGGCAGGTGCATAACACGTGTACACTTTGCTTGTTACACACACAGGCACACGCAGCAGCACACAAACATTTTAAATATTAAAAATAAAAGGATTACTCTCTGGAGAATCATTTAGTCTTTTTGCTTGCAAACTCCACCATGTAAATAGCAAGTCCGCCATGGTGCAAGCGCAACTGGCTTTTAAAGGGAATGGGAAATGAGACTGGTTTATTGCACGTTACACCCAAAATACACCCATGACTCATTAATAGAGTACATACAACCCTTTTAGACCATGCGCCTGGCTTATATTTGAAATTTCTGATTTCCTACTGACCAAATGTTGCCGTTTAGTTCCCATAATGGTCTGGGTGGGGCTTTGTGTTGCATTCTCTTACAAAGCAGATTGAAAGAGCAAAGAAAATCCGGTTTTCCAAGATATGCCTCCTGTAAGCCATATCAAAAAAACATGGACCAAATTTGAGCTTATCAATGCTGTCAACATTGTCTGCACACACACAAGACATTTAGCTCAAAGCAGACTATTTAACCTGAGTGAAAACCTCTTTAATGATCCTCCCTTAATCTTTGCTTTTGATTATTCACCCATAAACAGCCCCTAAGAGCCTGACGCTCCTCACTTACATACACACGGGCCTAAACTCAATCTTTACATGTGGTTTCTACGCAATGACGAAAGAAAATGTATCTCATTAAAGCGAGTCTGTGCTTGTACCCCTAAGCACCGTGCTCTGTAATCAGAAGACGAGTGAAAAAATGAAATAATGGTGAACAGAGCTGGGTAATGAGAGAATATGGAGGACAATGGGATGATTTCCTCTCATCTTCTTTTCCTCCGCTGTGAACAAAACATAATACCTGGGTATTGCTAAGCAGCCTGAAACATCAACAGACAAGGCGAATAGCAATCCGCTTCGGTCATTTATTAATGTTTCCAAATAACAGTGCAGAAGGTAGCCATTAACCTTGGCGGAACAGAAAGGAAAGCTGTTCCTGGCACACCCTCACACCTGAATACAGCTCAATTTACTGCATTTTCATAACAGCGGAGACTGACGCAACTGATACAAGGATATGATGTCAACATCACCCACTTAGAGCTAACTACTTTTGGCCCTGCATGTGGACTCTTATAAACTCTCTTAAAACACACTCAGACTAGTTCAATTACTAACAGTGTTTATATATGCCTTGTCATTTATTTACATTTTTCTGAAATGTCTGAAATATACATTTCCACCACAGTGTCATTACAATCACAATTCAAATATATATTGTGTTTAATAACATTTTGTAATGGAAATTACAGTGGTGGAAATGACATTTTCAATATTTTTGGAACACTGTAAACCCTAACGCTCAAAATAATTAATTGGTTTGAGTAGGGCAAACTCAAATTAAACAAATTAGTTCAATAAAATGTACTTTTATGAGTATTTAGAATTTGAGTTCACGAAACTGACACATATTAAGTAATCTGAATTGCTTAATTGTTTTGAGTTTTATGAACTTATTTCTTTTAATTTAGACAAACCTAAATTTACCTGAAACTTGGCTGGGATTTCTATTTCCCAGCATGGTTTGTCAAAGGGAGAATAAATGCTAAAATTAAGTGTTATATGTTTTGTTTTGTTTTTGTGCAAGATTAATGTTAAGTGGGGGATTTAGTAGTGTTTAATGCTTCACTATCCAAATTTAGAAGAATTTCTGTTATGTGTTTTTTTTTTAGGGGGTTACCATCATGGTGAGGAGTGGAGCTTAAAGGGATAGTTCACCCAAAAATGAAAATTTGATGTTTATCTGCTTACCCCCAGAGCATCCAAGATGTAGGTGACTTTGTTTCTTCAGTAGAACACAAATGATGATTTTTAACTGCAACCGCTGCCGTCTGTCAGTCAAATAATGCGAGTGAATGGGAACTCTATTAATAAGAGTTGAAAAAAGGTGACACAGACATCACTGCCGTTGTCAGAGCGCGATCAGACCTCACTAAGCGAATGCTGAACGCAGTTGGACATAGTGGTGTTTTAGAGGTAAAAAATAATATAAATTCTGTTCGGTTTCTCGCACAAACCGATCGTTTCGTGTCTTAGGACATCAATGTGTCGTCACGAGCCGCAGGGTTTAATTTGGATTTGTCTGTGCACGTTTTTTCAACTCTTATTAATAGAGTTGCCATTCACTCGCATTATTTGACTGACAGATGGCGGCGGTTGCAGTTAAAAATCATCATTTGTGTTCTACTGAAGAAACAAAGTCACCTAAATCTTGGATGCGCTGGGGGTAAGCAGATAAACATCAAATTTTCATTTTTGGGTGAACTATCCCTTTAAGCTTAGTTTGAGAACAGGTATATGAGAAATTTTCTATTTTGCCGTAGTCTTTCAGCAATTGCTAAGCTATGTTAAATTTTATCAAAGCATTGTGTTACCAAATAGCATTTTCTGAGTTATAGCTAGCTAAATTTCCACTAATAAAAATATAAATTGAGATTACATGATAGTTTAACAGAATACAAATAAAGTTATCTAGTTAGTTTAAACAGTTTATGCTATTTTTAATAAAGTCCTGGGACACAAAAGTGCCTGTAGCTGAATAAACACCCAATTATCCCTCACTATTTCCAAGGCCTGAATGGGGTGTTAAGGTGGGAAACAAATAGTCACAAACTCTCCTCGGTTTCACGGATGAAAATAGCTGCATGCGGTAGGGCGGATGTAAAACTTTAAGGATTTCTGCTGCTAGGTTTTGTCAGGTCACAGCACAATAGACTGCCGGCCACAGGTTTACTGGAGCTTAATTTGGGCACTATGGATACACTCTCTTCCCCTGATAACAGTTCCCAGATGGGGCCGCAAGTGTCAGCATGGAGTCCTGGCCATGGAGGACGTCTGACAGCACAAATCCTCCCGTGAGTTCCAGACACAACCACAGGGATTAGCACAAAAACCGCTGGTTCACATCCAGCCAGAGAAGAAGTGTTACACTGGAGTCGCCACGGCTGAGGATTTAAACACACCACAATATGCTCTCGCATTAGGTAGCAGAGAAACTGACAGCGCATGTCACATTTCATGTATAAAAATAGACAGGAATAAAACACCCTGTTATGGTTTATAAATGGATGCACTGTTCATTGTTCAACCAAGTAAAGAAAACAAATATTGGTAGCACAGCACTACCGAGATATCTTCTACAAGTACAATCTTTTATATACACACAGACAAGTTCGGCGTGGTCTTGCGGCTATCAGAGCATAAACAAAAGCTGATGTTCTTCGTACGTTTTTCTGTCGCCTCCGTCTCCTGCCCACTGCTCTGGATGTGTGTTCACGGTGTGTGTGTGTGCACTTGGATGGGTGGTATGGGACACCATACTTGTCACGTCACTTTCACTCTTTACTGAGCGCTTACACAGATACACACGTGAGCATTTGAAAGCAGGCATCTCTAAGCGGACCTGCTTTCAAACACTTCCGTGTGCTTTCAAACGCTCCCATGCATTGATCATTGTAGCCAATCACAGACATATCTGTTGAGCATGTGAACACAATGGCCAATCGGAGGTGTTTAAGAATCTGTTCAACAGTGCTAGGAGTAATGCTAGGGGGAAATGCTGGTATACTCAAATTTTTAAAATCTTAGTACCGAAACAGCACGGAAAGTAAATGCTTTTTGAATGTCATTCCATGCCACCTTGAAGAAACACAACTGAGCTGTATTTCAATAGGCCTTTAGAAATGGGAAATTCCACCGTACAATCATGACCCCATCTAGAGCTCATCTGTAAGTGAAAAAGAAAACGGCACTTGGTGACAATTGTGGGCATGAAGATTAATTATGAAAGACGTCAGAACTGATAAAAGTGTAATTTAAGAGCAGTTCATCTCTAGGTCTCGGCCCTGTCACCGCCTCAAAGGGAGCGTGACGGCACTGGCGCACTGACACTGGCCTGTCACATTTTAATTACTATCACCCTCTACAAACAGACGATAGAGAGAGAGAAGAGAGAGAGAGAGGAGGAAGATAGCACAGATACAGTTCCTGTCATTATTTGTAAGACAGACCTAACAAACACTCCTGCAGCAACCAGAAGGCAAAATATACGGTCGGCTATGTTGTACTTTAGCTAATGTGAAATCTATGGTGATTTTGCACGCATTGCATACACTATAGCATCACACATTTGTAAAATAATAATAATGAAGTCATTCTCCATTCGAAAGCTTTAAAATGTGTTTTTCAGCATCAGTGTGGTTCTTATGAGATGCATTTCAGCCCAGAGGATTCACTTCAAGTCTTACACGCACAAAGCAATTTGCAGAGGAAATCCCCTCTATTTCAGGGCTCACAATGTCTCGGCAAGTTGTAATTTAGTCACATTGAAAGCCAAATGTCTGTTTATGCGTAATTATTCCCATTTCTTGTGCTGCTTTTGGTTCAGCCCCTCCGTGTGTGTGAACGGGAGCTTCCCTGAGGCATGTTCAGTAGCAGAGAGCAAATCGTAGCATGTAATCCTAACTCATGTCAGAATCCCTCTTTATGACTGCAGAGCTAATAATACAAACATGTTTTCTGTCACACAAATCTGCTGGGCACTTTTAGCATGAAAATAAGAAGAGTGTCCCAAACTGACTGAAACACAATAGCATTATTGGTAAATCAGAGACAATTAATGTTCTGTGCTTCAAGTAAAACGAAATAGTTGTATTTTCTGAAGTTCATGTTCCATATTTCATCTCAAGCATGATTTTTGCTGAAACTGATGTCTTCTTAATAAACAAGTAAACTAGCATTTGAAAACAACAACAACAACAACAACAACAACACAAATGTTATTAATGAGGAAACATTGTTTCTTGTGGTGGAAATTGTCACAACTAATTTTAAAATAATTTTTAAATGTGATTTAATTTGTCATTTTATGTAATAATTTTTATATTTTTTCTTTAATTTTTGTTTCTTTATTTTTTTTGTGATAATCATTTCAAAGAACACTTAATAATTAATAATTGTATTTCATCACCAACCCTAAGTTTGAACAATATTAATAGTGACACTTTTCTTAGCAATTACCACAAATAATTTTTTTTTTCCACATTTGTTCAGTGCAAGGCATGCTGGGATGTCCCTTATGTCACTTATCAATGTCATTGTATTTTAAATATAATAATATTTTGTAAATTGTAATTATCAATAATTTTATGCAATACTTTTCATTTATTTTTAAGTGCAAATAATCTTAAATTTTTATGTAAAAAGGTTTTTTTTTTTATATTATAGAATAATTAATATTTTTGATGGATTTTTTTTATCACTAAACCTAAGTATGCTTTTCTTAACAAGTAGCACTAATAATGTCCACAATTGTTCTATGTTCAGTGCAAAGCATGCTGGGATATCCCTCATGTCACTCACTTGGGGTAATATAATCATATTTTTAAATATATTAATATTTTATATATATTTTAATTCAATAATTTTATGCAATACTAACTTAAGTGCAATTAAATGTTTAATTTTATGTCATAATATTTAGTATTTTTAATTTTATGCAATAATTATTAATTTTTATGACAGATTTTTTTTTTTACCACAAACCCTAAATATAAATATAAACAGTGATGCTTTTTGTAGCAAGCAACTCTAATAATGTGCACAATTGTTCTTTGCTCAGTGCAAAGCATGCTGGGATGTCACTCACCTGGGGTAAAGCCCCACCCCCACGTCCTGCAGCTCTCCATCACTGATGCTGAAACAGTTGCAGGTCACCTGTGTAAAAACATGAAAAAAAGGCGTTAAGACATCACTGCATCTCAGTGAGGACATAATGATAATATTCTCCTCTCATCATTAGTTCTCTGTTGTTAATTTGAGTATTTGTGTCTTTTTTTCCTCCCAGTAAGAACGAAATTATGCGGACTTGAATAAGTTATTCTGATTTCGACCAGATCCCAGATGTTCACTATCAATCTCCACATGGAAGAGCACAAGGGGTTCATTGAGTGAAAGTACATGTTTGTTTGTTTGGCTGCTGACTGATGGTCTGATTGCCGCAGGGATGGTACGCTGCAGAACTGAAGCTGAACAGAGTCCATCTCTCGTCCGTAACGAGTCACGGCAACCCAAAATGAGAGAGTGGAGGACGGCAGCAGGCAATTCTGACGGGTTTTTAGATTGGAGCTCTGCGGGCTAGATGAGTGATGTGCGGAAGGAGAAAAGCAAACAGAACACAGTCATAAATAGACAGCGTGAGCGTTGTTGACATGGCAAACACAGCAGTGTGTGATTGCAGGTACATATCACAACAGAATCAATTATTAACAGAGAAAACGCATCAACCAAATCAAAAACTAAAAATGAACCAAACCGATTGTGATGTGGGGTCAAAAAAGCCACTGGATGTTTAAATAAATTATAGTTTAATACGTCTACACTCTTAAAGGGATAGATCACCCAAAAATGAAAGCTCACCCTATTCTTCTGTGACGTTCTTTCTTCTACACAGGAGATGTTTTCAACGATGGCTAGGCTGCTTGTTACTGCTTGTTTCATATAATGAAAGTGAATTTGAACCAGGGATGTGTAAAACTACATACTTGCAAAATCAACTAGTCATCTGCAAATATTATAATGCATTTTAACTTTGGTTAAAATTATTCATAAAAAGATATAATGCATGTACATTATGATTCATGAATACCTTTGCATTATACATAAAACACTGTCGAAATTTAAATAATTTCCTGAAAATCTTCACTTGTTATATCGTAATTCTCAAATATCGTTCACATTTCTGCTTATAATGAGTTGCAATGTCATTTGATGTCAATGAAAATCGGTCACAAGAAGCTCAGAAGTTTGATGACATCAGCACCTGACATGACGAATCTTGAATCCGCAAGTTTAATGTGTGCAAACACAATTGAGATTTGAGACCAGTGTTGTTATTGTTAACTAAAGATAAAACTAAAACTATTAAAAATGATTTTTTTTTGTTAAAAAACACACACAATGTAATAAAACAAATAATAAAATTATTAGATTAAAAACTTAAATGTTTGTTTAATGTTAAATTAAAAATAAATGTTGCCTTAGACACTAAAATAAAATGTTTAATTTAAAGTTCTAAAATTACAAAACTAAAACTGAAGAAATGTAGAAATTTTCAATAAAACAAAAACAAACAAAAAAAATCAATACAAATGATAAAAGCAAATACCAAGATTATACAAAAATTAAACTAAAATTAAAAATATAAAAATAAAAGCTGATTAAAATAATAATAAAAAATACAATAAAACTATATAAAAATGCATAAAAAAGGGAGGAATGTCATGAGGATGAGTAAATTATTTTTCATGTTTTGGTGAACCATCTTGTGCTCTTCGCATCTCGGTCAAATATGAATTTATTTCAATGAAATGAATGTACTATATTTTAGTTTGATAATGTTTTTTATTTAATATCTTGTATTTTATGCAGTAGTTTTAATCCATTTATTCACTTTTTGAGCATAGATCTAAAAAAGAAATTTCCAACTTAAACTGTTATAAATCTTGCAAAAAGTTATAGAATTTTACATTCATTGTTATGAAAAATGCAGAAAAATACTATTTTAAATTTTTATATATTAAATACATATTTTCCAAAACAAGCAAGAAAATCAAAGCCATAAATCTAAAGTTATGTTCCAAATTTGAGCCTGATATCTCAAAATATGAGCTTTCAGTAAGATTTTGTTTGGGCGCAGTTCCAAACGTTTCCACTAGATGAAATTCATTTTCTATTAGTCATTCATATCCAATGTGGTCATTTTTGACTGCGAGCAATAGAAAGTTGCTATTTTATTTAGTACCATTTAACCTTTTCTAATCATGTCAATGATTTTTTTTATTTGTGCGTGTTCACATAGCAAGAGCCAAAAATCTTTACAAAGTTTCGTACCATTCCTTCATACCATTTTTTTTTTTCTAAAAAAAACAAAACAAAACAAAAACATTTTTCCGGTCAGAAATGACCGAAGAGCACCAGAGGATTAAGAATTAAGAACAATCTATTGAAATTGTTGAGGCTGCATTATAATATTCATACGCACAAGCATACTGACCCAGAGTTTGACCCAATCAATTGCCAACATCACCTCATTCCCAATGAAGAGCTTTAAACTCTAACTAATGCAAATCAATTTAAATACACTGAAAAAACAGTATCATGCACACAAGAAAAAAAAAACACCCATTGATGTTGCCCTCGTCGAAAACATTTTTCTGGCACATGCCCAACTAATTAATGGCTAATATATGTGCGGAGCTGCTGGGAAGACTGGCGGCTCTTCATGTGGCGCCATTGCAGAGTCTTTCATGTGGGGAGCGTGAGATGGGTTTCAAAAGGTGTGACTGAACGACTGCTTGGTTGCGATCTCGCTGACGACAGGCAGAAGTGTGTGTTTGTGTGCATATAGCATGTCTGAGGTCTGGCATCTCGTTCCGTGTCTCTGCACTACACAATAGAGAAATGGATCCACACTCACCCTATTTTAGTTACATGCCACTTCATTATTCACATATTGTTTTCTACATTCTGAAAATAAAAAAAGCATGTAAAGATGGACAAAAGACCTCTCGTGCTTTCGACGAAAGACAAAAACAAACTAGATGATGTGGGATAAATAAGTCAACGTGAAATCTAGATCTGAATGCAAAAAAGTGTTAACATCTGCCAAAGAAAATGCAAGACCTCTGTTCTACATAAAAACACACTGACACTGTATTCATTTACAATTGCTTTGGCAAGTAGTGAAGTTCTCAGATGAGCTATTCAGTCAAAGAGACATACTACAGGGACAAACAAAAAAGGGTCACCCACATAAAAGATCACAATATATAATTTGCCTTGATGGGGTGTGAGAGAGAGAGAAAGTGAGAGAGAGATTTAAGAGAGTTTTGCTCAAAACTTTACATACACCTTGCAGAATCTGCAAAAATGTAAATAATGTTAAAATAAATAAGAGGGATCATAAAAATGTCATGTTATTTTTTTAGTACTGTCCTGAATAAGGTATTTCACATAACAGATGTTTACATATAGTCCACAAGACAAGCTGAATGTCTAAAAAATATCTCTGTTCATAAGTTTACATTCTTAAAGGTGCTCTATGTAAGTTTTTGACTGTACTAAAGCATAAAAATACCATAGGATGTTTATTAAACTGAGTTCACATACTCGTTTCTCTGAAAACCATTGCTACAGCCAGTTATTTTACTTTGAAATTTGCATTCTGTGTCGGAATTTCTGTTTTTGTTTTGGTCTGTGCAAGACCGCAAGTTGCCAATTTACCCAATAGTATTTCATCACCCTGGGTTGCGGAAAACGCATGCAGCGAATTGCAGCCATGGAAGCCAGCGAACAAACTGGGTCAGAGATTGCAGATTCTGACCTAAAAAGCCTCAGCATCCATCTAAAAATCTATATGAACGGGAGTAATATCAACTCATTATAAATCAATAAACCAACTAATTATCTTACAGTGTGTAAGTCTCATTGCCTTCCAATGTCAATTAAACTCGCTCCTGTTGCGTGTCTTCAAACTGGCAACCAGTGTGAGCGTCGAGTCCGAGGAGGAGGGGGCGGGGCAAACAATATGTTGAATTTGGACTGCAGTACCCATTTCAACCACTAGCTGTCATTCTTACATAATACCTTTAATACTGTGTGTCATTACCTGGGTGATCCACGACTGTTTTTATGTTTTGTAATAGCTGTTCATTAAATCATAATCCTCCAAGTCCTGGACATTTATTGGTTTTCCAGCATCTTTTGCATATTTTTTTAACCCTTTCCAGCAGGGACTCTATGATTTTGAGATCCATCTTTTCACACTAATGACCACTGAGGAATTCATACACAACTATTACAAAAGCTAAAAACATTCACTGATGCTCCAGAAGGAAACAATGCATTAACAGCAGGGGGTGTAAACTTGAATTGGATGATTAGGGTAAATTGTACTTTTTTGTCTTCTGGGAAAAGTACAAAATGAAAAAAAAAAAAAAAAAAAAAAANCATGCTCACATATATATGAATACATCCCTTCATGATACACTTTGTTGAACATGTAAAGTCAGAGCAGCTATCCATGTTGAACTGGTGGACAGATATTCTAAAGAGCTCAGTATCTCAGAAGCAGTGCTTCACTGACATCACACCAACTGTACTGCAGACCTGTTATCCAATGGTGTGAATCACTTCTCTACATTTCCTGCCAGAATGAGCCATCTGCACACACAACACATCACACTCAGAGTAAATGGTGAAGTTGTGTTTGAACTTTTGGAAACTTTTAAAGGAGAAGATCACTGGCAGAGTTTTGAGGGTGGTATGTAACAGTATGTTCCCTCACAAATTCTGTGTACCATATCATCTTCTCTCTAAATAAATACATTAAATAATTTCAAACCTCTGTATTTTCCATGTCTTAAAACAATTAACAAATACAGTAACAAATGTATTGCTTATGGTTAGTTCATGTTAGTTATGATACATTAACACTCTGAGGTCTGAGGTATCGCCGGCGATACCACCTCGGTTTTTTTCTTACCACTGTGAAAGAGACTCAAAATACTCTGTCAATGTTGCACATAAAATTAAGAGTTATACACCATTTTAATCTGTGGAATATCTTCTTTTATTTGTGTACACGAAATGTTGTGCTTTTTGCAAAATAAAGAAAACTAACATGATGTCTGATCTCTCGTCTCCCTCTGAACGAAGTCCAGTCTGATAGTTCTCAGAAAATGAACTGTAACTTATTGAATACTAATGACACAAAAATGAGACTTATGTCTAAAAAACGCTGAAATGTCAGGTTTTAAATCGTGTAAGTCAAATCGAAAACAAATATTCTCTGTTTATGTAATCTGTATGAAAAAAGAGCCATGTCAGACCTCCGTGATTCAGCTCATTATCCGCTAATGCGGCCACGCCCACGGAGGGAGCACTATTCAGATGCAAAATCTGAGGCAATACATGTATACATCGTCTCAATCGTGTATTTATTATCTTCAAAAGTGTTTTGCATAGCCATAGTTAGCGATCTCTGGAAGCCTCTGTTTGTTCGGTTAGTTCCTGGATTGTCACATGACCTGTTCTTCTTTAGGAGGCATTTGTGGACTAAAGGGGCAGAGCGCGGCTGCAAGTATAAATTGAAAACACAGTATCGAGCACTCATAGTGATGACAATAAATATTGAATAAATATTACTCCTCTGTATAGAAAATTGACAAACATATGAGAATCCATCAATATTTCTCCAAATGTGCATGCTTTTAAGCTAATACCATAGAGGTAACATAATTGTTCAGACACTTTGCATCACAGAAATATATATATATATATATATATAAAATAAAAAAACATTACTTTAAATTGTAATAATATTTCACAGTATTGCTGTTTTTTCTGTATGTTTGATATACACTATGATGAGCTTGAGAAATGATCACAGAGGGTTTTTTCACAGCCTACCTGACTGAAAGGCCTCATTATTATGCAGCTCATTAGAGCTTCTTTATGCAATTCTTTTGACTTCTCAGGTGTAAATCACCCATTATTCATGATGATTCACGCCTCCACGCATACGGTTTCTCTTGACAAAAAGTGTCTTACAAAATTTAAATCTCTCTCTCTTGTTTTACAAGTCTTGTGAACACATATATAATATTATTTTTTGGGCCTTATTTCAGTGACTTAAGTTTTTAGTTTTTTCAATAACCACGCATAAACATTATTCCTTCAAAAATACAAACATGTACATACATGTTCCTCACATATTATGGTAGCCTAGTTTGAGCTGAATACAGTGTAATGACACTTTTTCCATTAATATGTTTATGAACAACTGAAAAAAGCACAAATGTCAGGGCATATCAAAACTTCTCCAGGCCCCAAATCAGCCTCAGACTCCAGTGTTATCAAAATAATGAACCTTATTGTAAAGTGTTACCGAAATTGCCAACTTAAACTATTATAAATCTTGCATGCTTTGGAGCACAGACATCAGTTTGGTTCCTTTTAAAATAAGTGAATCTAAAAAAAAAGTTATAGAATTTTACGTTTATTGCTATGAAACGTGCAGAAAAATACTCTTTTCAATTTTTATATATTATATATGGTAACACTTTACAATGGGGAACACATATTTACTATTAATTACGACTTTTCCCTCAATAAATTCCTAATTTACTGCTTATAAATACTTAGTAAGGTAGTTGTTAAGTTAAGGTATTGGGTAGGATTAAGAATGTAGAATAAGGTCATGCAGAATAAAGCATTAATATGTACTTGATAAGTACTAATAAACAGCCAATATCCTAGTAATATGCAAGCTACTAAGCAACTAGTTAAAAGACCCTAAAATAAAGTGTTAAATATATATTTTCTAAAACATGTTTTACTCTAAAACTGCAAGACCATAAGTCTAAACAAGTTGTGTTCCAAATTTAGACTTGATATCTCAAAAAATTTGCTTTCAGTAAGATTTTGTTTGGTTGCAGTACCAAATGTTTCCACTAGATGAAATTTGTTTCCCATTTCCCATTCATTTTTTCAACATTTTTTCGGTCAAAAATGACCAAAGATTTTAAGATGCTTGCTTTTACAATGGCAAACTTGAACTAAACTAATGTGACTGGTGAAAACATGTAAGTCTAGAACTTGGCAGCTATAAAATGCAAAAGTCTTGCATTTAGAGTCATTGGTCAGACACCTGCTTGCATCTGCACTGGAAACCCATCAAAACACAAAACAGCCAAGTTCATTCACATTCCAGAAAAGTACACAATGAAGAAACAATGCTGCAATTTACATACTCTGAACACCCTCAAAAATGTGTTCAAGTCTCAATCCATCTTCAAGAGAAAGTTCAAACAAAAAAAATAATAATTCTGGTCCTCATGTCATTCTAAATCTGTATGACTTTCTTCTGTGGAACACAAATTTAGATGAAATTCAGAAGGATTTATGATGTTGCTGCACTTTCCACAAAACGAATACAGCAATCAGGTGCTTTTAAATTGCCTTAAATTGACCTAAAGTGAAAGAAAAGAAATTTGCAGATTTCTATTTCAAATAAATGCTGTTCTTTTGAACTTTATATTCATCAAAAATCAAAAACATTAAGCAGCACAAATGTTTTCAGCACTGATAATAATAAGAAATGTTTCTTGAGCCGCAAATCAGCATATTAGAATGATTTCTGAAGGATCTTGTGACACTGAAGACTGGAGTAATGATGCTGAAAATTCAGCACAGGAATACATTACATTTTAAAATATATTAAAAATAAAAAAAAACCCGTCAGCAGGGTCGACCTAGTATCCTGACAGAAAAGCACAAGACTGTTACTGTCAGCCCAAAAAATGCCAACAACACCAAAAGACATGCAACTCAAAGCCCTACCGCAAACGCTCCCTGGACAGCAACCAGAACTCTGTCAGAGCTCATCAAAAACACAGAGGCTCCCTGGGAAATATAACAGTGCACATTTTTGTCCGAAGGCTGCTTTACATGTACTGAAGGGCTGCCCATCAAAAACAGAAAAGAAAAGGGGAAAAAAGGAAGAAAGACACGGCCAACAACAGAATTACATTAGAGCAACAACATCGTCTCCTCTCTGTCTCATCAGCACACCTGCTTTTTACAGGGATCAAAGCAGGTGGTTCCATCACAATGGCAGGATCCAGGCGAGATGGAGAGGATAGCTGGTTTCGAGAAGGCTTTGGAGCCTTCGCCACTCAATATAATAAATAGGTTTCTGTTCTTGTCTGGCCCTCCCCTCAGATCTGCAATGCAGCCCAGGGGTCTCAGAGCAACTCATGGACCTGAGTCGTGAGGAGTGTTTTTCAGATGAATCTGACACGCCAGGTCTCAGAGAGAATGTCTTTAATCAAAGGCTGTCTCCTTTTTCCACCGGAGGTGCGAACACTGGGAAAAAATCTATACATGTGTAGCCTTTGGGGAAACATTAGGTTTCTGACTTGGGCTAATTTTTCTTTATACAATCTTGGGAGAAAATTAAATTGTGTCACAAGGGGTACATTCATTATTTTTTTCACTTTATACAGAACTTAAAGGTCTATTTAAAGTGAATTATAAAATGGAGAGCTCTATAGAGCATTTCCACCATGCAAAAATACACAATATAGTTACAGCTATGACAATAAAACTCCAGCTAATGTGTACACCACTGCACAGCACCCATAACAAACAAATATTAAACTATATAACTGTATCTTGTGACTGAAGGATTATTCATGAATGAATATTATAGGAAAAAATATATAAATTACCATGTTTGATACTATGAAAAGTTAAATAGTAATATAAACATAACCCATTAATAAGGGGTGTGACAATCATCTTGTAATGAATGTCATTTCAGTTCTACTTTCTGAGTATGAATTATCATATGCAGTAAAAGACAACAATACTCAAGCACTGTAAAAGGTTTTGACACAAACTCAACTGACTGGCTTCTCTCCTGTATGATTTCATATGAGTCTCTTCAGACTGAACTCCTAACTGAACTCCTTTCCACAAATTGATCATAGAAATAAAAACTAGAGCTGGGTATTGACACAATTTTCACGATTCGATTCGATTCCCATTCACATGCTATCGATTATTTTGGATGTAGTATTTCAGCTACAGTACATGGCAAATTTTCTAGAGGACAAAAAACTCTCAACTAATGCTGTAAACTACACATGTAAGTCAGTTTGGTACTACTATGATAATATTGAAGGTTAAATTAACTTATTTAAATACAAGCACTTAAATTACACTCAATGATGTCTTTAAAATAAATAAAGTTTAGAATTACATAATCATATTTCTACTCCAATTCGTTTTTTTGAAATATAAACATTTAAATCGTGGCTGTCATAACTGATTTATTCAAACATGCATTAAATATTGAAGAACATTAAAAATTATAATGAATATGTAACGGTGCATAGCTATATTTATCAGAACGCTGCTTTCTAGAGTTCATTTTTCTAGCTGACTAATGAGTTTATGGTCACAGTTTTTCTGAGGTAAATGTGACGTTACGTGACATTGTTTACAAGCTGTTTTATTGACGTCTTTCCGCGGTTGAAACACTGATTGATCGATTACACGAGACATGAAGTGGATTTTGGTAAGTTGTACTGTATATTTTAACATACCTTCAGATGTTTAGTCATGTTTATTTTGCGCTGTAACTGGTATTAAAGGGGACCTATTATGCCCTATTTAACAAGATGTAAAATAAGTCTCTGATGTTCCCAGAGTGTGTATGTGAAGTTTTAGCTAAAAATACCCCACAGATAATTTTTTATAGCATGTTAAAATTGCCACTTTTAGTGGTTGAGCAAAAACGTGTCGTTTCAGTGTGGTCCCTTCAAATGCAAATGACTGCTGCACTCGGCCTAAGAGGGCGGAGCTTCAAGAGCTGATTCTCCGGCGTCAGGATTCAGTCAGGACGCACTATAATGTCAGAAACTGTGAATATATGCTGCATGGAGATAGAACAGGTATAGTTTTGTTCAATTACGGTTATAACTTATATTGCCTTCTTGTTTTTAATCCACTATAACTAACAAGCCTGTTGTACCGTCCGAATGATGGCCAAAACTATACAGATGAGTTTTATGACGTTTATTGTATTTCACACTAAAGATGAAGCGTCTGTTTTCACTCTAGAAAATCACTGTAAGAGCTTAATAAAACATTAACATGTGCATTAAAATATTATCCATAAACTCTCTCTCTTATCCTTGTATTATCACCAACATACATTGCGAACTACACAGAAACACTCATTACAACTAACAGTAAACTAATATATAAAGACCTCATGCCTTTCGGGTGGTGCTTAATAAACTTTATACCCGTAAATAAACTCAGATGAACTGTAATAAAGTGCTCTCACCTTCATTACTGCCGTATCCAGTATCACTCTGGAGACTGTAACCTGGATCACGAACAGTTTTTACTTGTATATCCTTCCTGAGTAGCACATTTTTAGCACAGTCTCTGTTTTGTATTGTCCGTTTGTATTGATATACGTTCACAAAGCAGTCCGGTGTGAAATGATTCGCGCAGACATAAACGAATTTCGACAGAACTGAGGGAGCATTTTCCTGGAAAACCAAGTTAATACACCTCGTTTTCAGCAGGGAGTAAATGGGAGAGCTATGTGGATTAATCCATCCAGCTACAGAACACCTAAAACGTTTGGGAGAGATTCTCGCCAGTGCAGCAATGGTGGACTCGCTGTGAACGCGCTCAGGGTGGTTCTATGTTCAAACTTAAGTGTCTGTCAACACTGTGGGTGGGGCCTGTGGCTTTTGTGACGTCACACTGCCAGGGATCTGGAAACAGCTTGTTCTGAGACACTGCTTATGATTTATGGGGATAAAAAAAAAAGGAGTGCTTGGATTTTTATCACTATAGGGTGGTTGTGTACACACACTGCCAACACACATTTATGTCCAAACACCATGCAAAAGTGATGTGACGAGCAGGGTGGGCGAGAGCCGTGAGGGAACGGCGCGAGGCCGGTGACGCGAGTGTTAATGATCGTCACCTGTGAGGCGCACCGGCCTCGAGTCCCTCACGGAGGAGCTCCGGGAGCATAAAAGGAGGAGCGACGACAGTGAAGGACGAGAGAGGACCAGGCCTGGACTTTATTTTATGTTTCTTTATGTTTGGGTGGCCGGCAGACGTCCGCGAGGGTCTGCCGGCATTACTTTCGTTTTGTATTTGTTTATTTTGAATTAAAGTTGTGTTTGATGTTCGCCGGTTCCCGCCTCCTTCTTCCCCTATATACGAACTGTGTTACAAGTGAATTTTGCATAATAGGTCCCCTTTAAAGCGGAGGAGAGGATGTTCACATGCGCGGCGGTGCTGAGCGCGCATTCTACAAGATAAGACATTTGTCAGATACTTAGGCTCTGTTGTGCAACAAATCCTACGCCATGGTCTTGTCAGTCATCTCGTCACTTACTCTCGTTACATGATCAGTGAACTCTGATTCCTGCTGCACTATGTACAACTCTGCAGCTCATGTGGGAACTGAATTAAATAGCTTTTATTTCTATAAAAAGCAAAACGACAGTGGAGGCGTAATGTAAATGTAGCGGTGGCATATTCTATCCTAATTTCACCCTCATACTTAGTCATGGCAAAATCGCGAGACAGCTTTTCACCTCAACGAGAAATCTTGCTACATTTTGATCTCGTCACACCCCTATACCATTTATATATCTATTGTGTAAATACTTAACATTTTCCCCTGGTAAATGTTAAAAATGTCATTCTCATCACCATCAATTCCATCACAGAATACTATTAAATAATACATAATCTCACATGTGAATGACATTGCTGTAGAAGTGTTCATTCATTTCAGGGGAATGAATGAATGAATGAACATCTGTCAATTGCAAATGAGACATTTTGGGAAAAACATTCAACAATTTAGTTTGAAAAATGTGTTCTAACATACATTTTCTAAAATTCCACGTCTAAAAGTGCTTATAGTTGAAGAATCACCTAATTATGAGTATCTGACTTGTAAAAAGTGTTTACATCTTCAACAAGATCATAATTACTTTTTTTAATGAAACTTCTGACCTCTCCCATTTGGCTTAACATGTAAAAATGTAAATGGTTAAAGGTTGATAACTAGCAAACTACAAGGATTTTTATTTGATTTTAGTACAGCCTTTGTACAGTGCTTTCTTTGTTCCTCAACAATTTTTGATAATATTATCATTATGATGTCATTAACAACAAAACATGCATACATTTTTGCCTAGTAAGCATTACAATAGTAACTAATAATTTCTAAGTCCAAACATTTGAAATCAAGAGACATTTTTATGATAATTCTTCTGACAAACCACAAACACACACTATTCACACACTCTTCCTCCAAAATTTGAATGACTGTTTTTTCCTTAAATTATTATTTAGTCCATCCCCAGTTCCGAATACATGGTGACATCCTTACTAACAAGCTAATTCAAGTAGGCATGTGCACTTCAGAAAATGATTTCCTGCACACTACTGCAGTACTTCCTGTGGATGGCTTTGTCTTTGTATTCCAGCATGCCTCTTTGCTCTCCTCATCTAAATGCCGAACAACGTACATACCTGGTTATGTTTGTACGAGGGCTTTTCAATCTCAGCGGTAAGTCTTACGCCATTAGGCAGCACAACTGTTATTAAATGGCAAGGGAAGAAAGCTAGGGAAAACAACCAATTAAACCAACAAGAGGAGTGCTGGCTAGTTTAGATGCATCAAGCTCCTCCAAATCTTTGTCCTCCCTGACGAAATCCTCCGGCTGGAAGAAGCACTCAAGCACAGCATCAACATCTGCAGTTCAGACTGGGGTTCTCGTTGGATGGTGTGCAGCCTCGGTCACCTCCAGTAGAACATCTTTAATAAGAGCAAGCAGTCTGAGACAGAGATATGTTCATTATACTGAAGGCAAATTTGAAAAACAGGCCATTAGCAAGTATTTACAGAGTGCTAATACTATGGGGAGCCATGATTTTCTTTCCTCTCTTTTGGGAGTACAGGGCGATCTGCCAACAATGTTAATGTAGGTTTGGAGCAGGCACAGTGCCCGATGCTAAAAATAAAGGTTGCTTGTGTGGTTGGATGGATGGTAGATACCATTTAAGGTCGGTCTACATAAGGGAGGATTTGAATTTTCTAAAATAAGGAGACGAGGAGAGGGGTTTGATCATCTCACGGACTCGTTGCTTATATAAAAACACTACAGTAAGATCTGACCTCTCACACCCACAGCAACCTGTACTGAAGGGAGTGAGACATTATATACAGTAAAGAGAAATAGTCATATACAGTTCAATAGAAAACGATGTATAAAGTATCTTTTAGAATAAAGTGTAATATCTCGATGCCAAGATCACAATTAATTTTATTTGATCAATTTAAAATTACATATATATATTTTGTTGTGTGTATATATATAATATATATATACAGCTATGGAAAAAATTAAGAGACGATGTTATATATATAACATTATTAATAAAATGTTACAAGATTCAGACCTAAGTTCAGACCTAATCAGAGTTTAGTCTAATTTCCCAAAGAAGCACATTTTGCTGGATGAATCAGTCAGCTTGTGCCTGTTTGTGTTTACAGCTTGTTCGTCTCAGTGTGATAGAGAATGAGTAACAGCAGGCTTCTTTCACATGATGGCATCTCCACCTGTCTGCTCTGACATCTAGGTACCGTGTGACATCCGTAGCCCATGGCGACAGGACCTGCATCTTCTCCACAAACACTCCATCTGCAGTCAGTGTGTGAAGCAACTAGATTAAAACTAGCAAAATCCATCCGTAACGGAGCTCAGACGCAGAGACGCAGACTCACATTCCCACACCCTGCTTGCAGACCTTTACCACTGTAAGAACTTCTGTGAAATTAGTTTTGTGGTATTTCCCCTCCTAAGGTAAAAGAGAAGCATTGGCTCCTAATCGTGCCTTTGTTGGGTAACTATTTGCAGGAAGAAGCATTAAGAACTGCCTTATGCAACTTTTTTTTTTTTAAACTATGACTTACGTGTGTTTTTTTCATTAGGACTGCAGACTTTCTGTGCAGGATTGGTTTATTCTTACATTTTGTGTATAAGAACTGTTGTGGCGGCCGGATCAGAGCCGTTATGCTCTAATCTCTGCGGTCTGCAGCAGCTCAGGTATGTCTCACCTGATAGTAGCACATCACTGCACAGTCTGGTGTGAAGAGATGATCCATGACTGTAAGATTATACCACCAAACGGTTTTAAACACACACACACACACGTTTGTTACACCATAGGCGTAATGGTTTTTAAACTGTATAGGTTTAGGGGTAGGGGTAGGGGTAGTGTAGGGGGATAGAAAATTTTTTTTTCCCCCTACACTACCCCTACCCCTAAACCTAACCATCACAGGAAACTGTGCACACTTTTACTTTCTCACAAAAACTCATTCTGTATGATTTATAAGCCTTTTGAAAAGTGGGGACATGGGGTAATGTCCTCAGAAGTCACCTCTTTTTGTAATACCTATGTCATACCCATGTCATTATACACATTTGTGTCCTGATATGTCACAAAAACA
>RJVU01059333.1:4964381-5034868 GCA_003731715.1 Anabarilius grahami | reverse complement strand
GGCAGCATAACTCGTCCAATATAAATGACAGGGTTGTGTGGCATACAGAATTGAAATGAGAATGCATTTTAAATTTTAAGTTAATTACTGATTTCGAATTTAAGTATCAAATACAGAATTAGAAATAACATGATTTGAAATTCATTCATTTTCAACTATAAAAGCAGTTCTCTCGTTTCTTCTTTGAAAGACAGACGATAGATGATGATGATAGATAGATACATAGATAGATTTAGGATGCCTACGAAAATCTAATTTTAATATCTTTTCATAATAAATTTGCCACACATTCCTTCCTAACTCTCACATTTGATTCTCCTGGATGGTTGGTTATCATTTGACACAACAGGAAGAATCATCATATTTTCCAATATCACATTCAAAACCACACATGCAGAAAGGTTAAAATGGGGCTAATGATAAAAGCCCAGTGATCCATCCATGAAATTTCATGTTCATGTGTGTGTAAAATTATCCCAGTAGCCTTTAATCAATAAAGCAAAACCGTATCTCTGATGGTAGCTATAGCAATCAAAATTCATTAACCACCACTGAGGAATCGATAGGCTTCCCTCTTAAAACAGAAGCAGTTATTTGGCTGGCAGTGTGGAAGAGGCGCAGGGGTAAATTGTCTGAGAGAGGGGGCAGTTAACCTCACTCAAAAAAATGATTTGTTGATGCTGTTCACTTTATTTAAACAACTTATTTTGATTCNACAGGGGTAAATTGTCTGAGAGAGGGGGCAGTTAACCTGGTCAGGAACGGCTGAAGCGCTGGGGAGCAATTAATGCTTTTCAGCTCCGGCTAGACACACAAACAACTGCAAGGCCACGCTGTATGAGTTACGAGCTCAGAGTCAGTGTCTGAGTGTACCAGACAGACTCAGTCTGGAGGCTGCTGCTCAGAATGGATCACTATAATAACGAAAAAAGAATCAAACTCAGACTCTTACAGTGCATGACTCTTAAATCAAAACTGAAGTCTGAATAGACCTTTAAATGAATAGTTCTTTATTGACTAAACGTATGCCCTCTCCCATACTAATCAAATATAACTCATTCTTGTGTAAATTCAAAAGATGTATTGAGTCAGTTTTTATGATGCCAAATGGCCTTGCATGTCTCATAACCAATCACAAAGTTTCAATTTGTGAAATTTCAGTTGAGAGCATGACTTTCACTTACTAATGGCTTAAAATTTCAGTCTTTGCTACTACAAAGCTATCATATGCTATATGCTATGTATGATGTTTCTTGACATATGTTTGGGTTTTTTTAACCAACGGAGAACTCACAAATTGTAAAGTGTAAAGTGTAAAACAGCGGCAGGAATCCCTCCGTCACACAAACAAACGAAGATCTGCTGCAAGGAGAAGCTGTCCTGATGCCTGTACTGCACTGTAATGGACAATGTAGCTCCTATGATGAGAAGAACCAAGTATGCTTGAGCATTCTGTTCTATTTAGGGTCGCATCTAGTGATATCTTATCCTGTTTTTGGTTCTTTTAGTTGCCTTTGGTACGTGTTGCATTCATATTTCAGTCGAACCGCACCAGAGTTCGTTTGATAGTGGACAAAGACCTCCTGAAAATATGGGTCTCAGTCCACTGATTTGGTGCGCACCAGGGTTCGGATGGCAGCGTTCTCTCTTATTCAAATGAACCGCACTAACAGAGCAATCGAACCAGAGTTCGGTTTAATTGAAGCAAACCTGCCAAGTCTGAACACACCCTTAGAGCATGAAACATATGTCAACTACTTTTAATGGGAGTTTTATGGTGTTTTTATAACAGCTGGTCACTATTTGCTTTCATTGCTTGAAAAACCGATGTGTAAATATTCTCAGTTTGCATTCTATGGAAAAAAGTCTTACAGGTTAATTTTTAGCCGAGCTATCCTTTAAATTCTGAAAATTGAATAACGATGACAGCACTGTAACATGGTTTAGGACTCATCGGGGACTCTAATGTGAAATGATTTCCTCAAATCAGAGAGCCTATCAACATGTCTCACTAGCACTGGCTCTATGCAAGTTACATTGTACTACTGCCATTGAAATGTTTATGTCCTGAGATTGATTGTCTGACAGAGTTTTCCATTGTTTAAATTGTGATATCACTATCATGAAAGAAAACAAGAAAGACATTTTGATCATTAAAGAGTCCACACATTGCCTGAGGTTTCTAGAATAAGTAAAAACAGCGAAACAGAAAATAAAAATGAGATAATCAATTTCTAAGCATATTTGTAAATAAACAAAAAAAATCAAAAGTATGTAGACTACCTTCAATCCAAAATGATGCCATTCACACCATCAAATAAAATGCATACGTGTAAACGACTCTGTGCTTAGAATATTTATTGAGAAGAGAAGTCCAATTCATGCTTAATAGTAATTCACATATCTTGAATACCCTCTGCTCAATTTCTTTGCAATCACCCCTATCTTTTGAAAACATCTTCCCTTAGTTTATTGAGGCATGCGACATGCAAAGCCAACTCCACTTGTCCTGCATTACCTGAACAAATGGCACAGGCTTATCCTGAGGACTAATTCTAAAGCAATCACCATTCGGCGACGATAAACCCTGACATCAGGCACCTGATCACAGCCTCAGGCTAGCAGGAGTTGATGCTGCTGACAGGAGAGCAAAGCTCCTACATTAGCTGGAGCAGGCGTACTCAAAATGGCACTCTGTAACATTAGCAAGAACATTTGAATGGCCTTTTCCCATGTGACAGCCTCACTATGATTTATTAGCAGGGTGTTGGCGTGTCTTGCATATCTCCCCATGTGTCAAATTAGTCGACCGGGTTGATAGCCGACAGTTGTTTCAATTAAGTAAAAGTCACTGGTGGGGGAAAATAAGAAATCAAGGACAAAATAATGAATGGTTTAATTATAAAATGAATGCCATTTCTCATACAAAAACAATCAAATGAATTCATAAATAAGATGATCACTAAGTTGAGATGTATCTAGGCCAGATGCATTGAGCTGGCAGACTTGTATCACATTCTGATTACACTTCCCATCCTTTAATTTCCTCTTTAACTTGTTAAATGTTTGCATAAACAGGTCAAAATGAAGAAATCTAAGTAAAGTAAACTGCAATTATTATAGCAGCATATACATACAGTAAAATGTACTGTACACTGCTTATACAGCATTATAATGTTACACTAATAGAAAGTCTCATTAAACCGTAGATTAGAAGATACTGTATAATCAGGGTGGTCTCTAACAACCTCATTTGAGATTTAATATGAAGATTTGCTTGAATACAAAATTACTGAATTAACATTAGCTTAAAAATTTATGTAATGCTGAAAATAGAAATATATTCCAATCTCATGGGAAATAATTACTGGACTTGAGTGAGTTCTGAGGGCAAGTCTAGATGGTGTGATATGAAAAATGTCCCTTCGAGCCACTCAAGGTAAAAACTTCATTTCCTCTGGACTCGGTTTCAGAGGGGTGAAACAGGCCGACATCCTGTCAGTTTAGTCCTCTTTAGAAACAAAGTGGCTTTGATCCCGAACCATGGGCGTTCCAGCGCAACTTCATTAAATGGCACACGTCTAACCAGTGGCTCTCCCCCTCTCAAATTTCCCTCTGAACTTAAATCAAAAGCATCGCTAGACTTCCAAGTGTTAAAATGTGGAGCTATGATAGAAATCAGACTGAGTTCTTCCTCACATTCACGTCTTTTGAAGCCTATCATCCCATTTTAATACGACACAAATACTTTCTGTACTTGTATTATGCATTTATGTATTCACACTGAATGGCTTTTTTATGGGCTAAATACATGAGCTGCTTTGGAATTCAAATTTAGATTAAGATTTTTAATGTAATTTTAATGAAACGCTCTTGAGTGGGTTCACAGATCCGGTTTTTGTGAGTTTACTGTAACTAGAGCATGAGTAATTGTTGTAGATAAACATTTTTAAACCAAGAACAACAATGCAATTTATCATTTTGGCTGTAAGGAACAGCTATTTTCAGAAAAAGATCAGAAATATAGATGGTTGCCATATCAGGGACTAATCTCAGTCCTTATTTTCATTAGCAAAACTGCACAACTGAATGAAAGCCAGAAAACAGCAACTGTATGTGACCAAAAGGGCAATTAACTGCACTGAGATGTGTTCCAACCTGGCAGGCCGGGGCTAAACGCAGGAAATATCCGGAAATCACTTGATTGATGCTTGCCATGCGTCCATCATCTCAGCCACCTTTCACAGCTTAAAGGGCTCAAATTTCAAACCAAAGCAGAATGTCACGACAGATTTGATATATCTGTGGTCTTCACATCTGCCAAACGTTCCTCTATGAAAAAGAAACAAAGATCATTTTAAATGAAAGCATTTATTTTCTTTTTGTTTTTCTAATACAATGAATCTTTTTTTAACTCTTTCATTAAATTTTTTAACTACAGGTTTTTGGGAATTTCTATAGTCACTTTGTTGGTTGGTTGGTTGGATAGATAGATAGATAGATAGACCTTTCCTTTGTCCATGAAAAATGCTGTTTTTTTCTGCTCACTTCACCACTCGCGCTTCCCCTCAGCACAAGTTTGGCATCGTTTTAAAGTGCAGCATTCCAACTTTGTGAATATTCATAGTGAATTTTTGATGGCATGAGTCTGAACCAATGAAATGTGATTTTTGAAATCGATGAATCAATGAAATCGATCTTACTCGTGCTGACTGACAGATCCGAAGAGTGTGCACAAAGACGCCTCAGACAGCGCGCGATCCCGATATACACATATAAACAGAATTACAGTACTTCGAAATATTGAAGTAAAATATATTTTTTTAAAAAGTATATATATTTTTGCTATAGATATTTGTTTTTTTATGAGGTGTGTGTTATTAACAGGGATTTTAAGGTATGGTTGCTAGGTGATTTTGTTTTGGAATCTTCAGAAAAAAATTTTCTCAAAATTGACTTTGCTGACTCTATCGACTTCAAACAGGTGTAGCTCAGTCATTTGTTCTCTGATTCCAACAAATCATGTATCATTTTGTAGGTTTTTTAAATTGAAAATAATAACTCATTTTTTGAAAATTTGCTCATTGCGACTCATTTTGCCAGCATGGGTCACATATTAGTGATGGGTAGCATGCAAACTGATGAATACTACATTAAATTTCTTTGGAAATGCATTAATGTTTGGAACAGGCAACACAAAAAAAAAACAACAACAAAAAAAAACAATTTCCAGGCAGAGGGTGGCTTACAAAGTCCACATATTTGAGTAAAGATTATAGAATAAAATCTAGGTGGAATGGAAAACAGTGTGTTCAGGGGACAGGCAGCTAGCGGATAGTGATGAGATGTTTGCTGTATGTGACAAAAAATGTTTTGGCCTAAAAATGCGTGACATCGCTTAGAGCACCTTTAACATGAAAATCAAACAAAATTAAACCATAAAACATTATTCAAAATACATACTCAGTGACTGACAATCTTTGTCATGAAATACACTTGTTTGAGCTTGAATATCATTTTGCATGACTTTAATAGCCACTATGAGAGCAACAATGGATAATTTAAATTAAAGGAAATGAATGTTCAAACTATAAGCAATAAATACTTTTCATTGTGCATTTATGTCCCTGTTCCCTCTCTATGACCTGAACTATTAGCTGCAAAATACCAGAAATATAGAAACCATTTCAAAAATAGAATCCTTTGTCGTGTCACGGCTGGTTAGGACAGTCTTTAAAGTGGTCATTTTGTAGATAAAAAGCTCTTGAAATTAGAATTTTCCTGGCATGTTTGCCTTAGGTAACAGTGACTGCATTTGACTTAAGTGATTGCCAGTTGACGAGTGGGAAGGGACCAAAATGCCGCTGAAAAATATCCTAACTATAACAATATGCAAAATGTGTGGCAACGCGATAGAAAAAAAAAAGGTATAGAAAGATTACATTTTGATAAATGGAAACTAAAATGTAAAGGGACAAACAAAAATCCCAGATATTCCATGACTTGGAAAAAATATATATAAAATTCCCTGACTTTCAATATCTAGAATAGACCTTTTAAAATTCCATGATATTCCAGAAATTCCATGACCCGTAGGAACCCTGATAGAATAGTAACAGAAAGACTGTAAGCACAAAGTCAAGGGGTGATTCGTGAACTGTAAATGTGGGGTAATCTGTGATACTTTTTCTTAGAGTAACTTTTCCTCCAAGCATAGAGAAATAGGACAAAGGAAAAAATAAATATCTCAGGATTTCTGTTATTAACTGAAATATGAAATGTCTATAATATCCAGCCATAGAAATAAGACTTAAATATAAAAAGCATCAGGTCAAAGGGCTGAATCACTGGGGAAATTCTGTGACCAATTGGCATTATACATTTGGCGCAACACCATTTCTTTCATCAATTGGCATTAAAAATAAAAGTATGGACATGAGAGAAAAAAAAAAAATTACTAACACATAATCCCATTCCAAAATTCAATTTTGCTGAAAATCAAAAATTAATTAGCCAAAGAAACGTCACAAAATGAATAAAATCTGAATGCAATAAAAATAATTTCCACTTTTTATAATAACATTTATTATAATTCTTCCTCTATTTTGGGGGGCAATTGTCACTATTAGTTGCTATCATTCTGGGAAAACATGTTTCATGTAATTAATCATGTTTAAATAAAAAAATCTCAAAATCTTAATTCTGTTTAATCTAGCAATTAAACATATAACATCTAAATAATGTTCCACAAGAAGAATGTGGTAAGAAGCCTCATATATTAGCCCACTCTGCTGTATTGATTTCACAATCTGAACTCAGTCAATACAGATCTGAATACCCGAGCCAAAAATGGATCAAATGCTATTAATAGCACAGCTTTAAGTTCATAAAATTCCAATACAAATCACCTGATAAACCCTTTTTTTCCCTAGCATCCATCATCACATGGTCATGTGACTCTGCAATAGGAATTTGGCACAAAACCATATGGACATAAGCTCCTGTTAATGTAGAGAACCGGGTAGCACTTAACTGTAAATCCTACAGATAGCCTTTCCTTGACATCCAGGGAACCAGTTATGCCTGTTACATCTTCATCAGTATACGTGATGTTTTCATGTACCTGTCAGGAACCTGCACATTAACTTATGCAGACATTCACCCAAAGGATCTCTCAACAGCTGGTCAGGACGAATGTGTGTGGATTTTTAAAGCAGGGTTTTACATTGAAATTTACATTAGGGTTGCTGGTTGATCTCCTCCCACAATGCTCTGGGAATTTATCTCAGCAACATTGGGCTGTCTCCAGAGAAACGCAGGACTGATGGATGTTCGAAACAGATCGGTGCAGGAAAGCAACGGGAGTAAATGTTTAGACAAATGCCTTTTAANTGTTACATCTTCATCAGTATACGTGATGTTTTCATGTACCTGTCAGGAACCTGCACATTAACTTATGCAGACATTCACCCAAAGGATCTCTCAACAGCTGGTCAGGACGAATGTGTGTGGATTTTTAAAGCAGGGTTTTACATTGAAATTTACTTTAGGGTTGCTGGTTGATCTCCTCCCACAATGCTCTGGGAATTTATCTCAGCAACATTGGGCTAGCCAGCAGGATTATTAAACCGTGGCATGTTATTGCACATCTCATCATTTCTAAAGTCTCCAGAGAAACGCAGGACTGATGGATGTTCGAAACAGATCGGCGCAGGAAAGCAACGGGAGTAAATGTTTAGACAAATGCCTTTTAAAATGTGTCCATATATAATAAATACACAAACCCTGATTTTTATATACTGGTTTTAGTTTTCAAGACAATAAATTAACTAGATTTTCACTGGAGAAAATACTATTGTTTGCCTATGCAAAACTCACCAACATGATGCTGGAATGTTGTACGGTAGGTGGTTGCCAATGTGTTCTGAATGTTTTTAAGTACCTCGCTATAGGTGATTGCTAAGGTTTATTTTTTATTTTTTGGTGGTTAGTTGGTGATTACTTACTATCCCAAGTCAAAAGAGCCCACCTCTAGTCTCTATGATATTCTGGTTGACTCCTGAATGGCCTAAAAGCAGTTATGCACAAAACCGTAGTACTTACATTTCAGTTCAGAATCGGTTCTTTCTTTTGGGAGACAATAACTCCATTTATTGTGCACTTTGATCTTTGAAACTTTTCAGACCTTTCACATTCACAAACAGATATATTACACACTGCATGAAAAGTAATATCTGCAAAAGCATAAAAGGGGCACTGTAATGTAGTTCAAATTAATGTGTTTTTGTTAAAAGATCACAGAAAATGGCTTAAAATGTACACACATTAAACAAAATCATAATTTTTTTCTATATGGGTTGTTATGCATTTCATCTCAACAAGGATTTTTAACAAGGATCTTAACAGCTAAATGCTCTTTTTTTCATCTTTGTTAGACGTTCACAACAACAGGATAAAGCGTTTGCCCTTTGGGGTGTCTCTGGGGATCAGGTTAATTGCAACACAATAGGAGAGTGAACTATTGATTATCGGTCACAATGTTGCATGTAAATTCATTCAACTTCATTAAAGGATCATTACTAAGACAGTGTAAAAGCAGGTTGTCAATGGCCACACCAACCTTTAGTTTTTGCAGTGCATATACTGTACATGAGTGTCAGACTTCACACTGCAAAAGAGTCAGTGCTGAGACTTTATTACAAACATTTTGGCATTGGAAAACTGTTTGAAGAACAGCATATCTGAACCACCACAATACATTTCAATAAAGCCTATTTAATGCATTCAGAGGGAAATGCAGACGGGTTCTTCTCTAATAACGCACTTCAGTAATGGAGTTTGGTGGATTATGGGATTTAGAGTGCACTGACCCTCATGTGAATATTACACAATTATCCTCATCTGAGAAAATTCCCGTAATCTATGACAATGTTAAATGAGCTCCCACGTGTCCTGTTAAGTTTTTTCTGCACTACATGTAACAACTTTAAAAACTTACATTTTAGATAGTGGTGCATAACAGACTTATTAACAATGTTTAAAAAAAAGAGAAACCAGCAATTTTAACCAGTGTAACAGCCGGTGTCATTACCCTCTATTTTTTTTTTAGTATTTTTTTACTTCGGTATAAATCACGGAAACACCAAAGACTTTAATATATTATGTGTTTTATTAGACAGGTGAGCAACTGTTTGGATACCTTTATCGACAGAAAACTAATCATTGTTTTATAGCTCAACACGGTTAGTCTTATTATTTGAATCTCTTGTTTTCTTAATTTACCGCAAGTAACATGTTTGTGCCTCAAAGACAACACTATTTTGTCATGTGGCTAACATAGCATAATCAGAAAGAGCTTTATTTGTAGTAACAGTAATACTGCATTTTCTCCACCATACAATATATTTTAAAATTAATTGCATGCAATTTACCAAGTGTCACAGTTAAGACGATTAAACTGACTTTTAATAAACAGAGTGAAACAAAGCACTACACGCTATAACACAACATTAACACTAGACCAGAAACTGAGGAAAATCAAGGGCTTAAATACACAAGAGAAGCTAATCAACAGAACAGGGGACAGGTGTGAGCTAATTAAGAAACCATGGAAACTATCCAGTGGCAGGAAAATGAGAACAAAGGAAACAGGAACTAGAACTAAACCAAACCAAAACACAATGAAACCACCATAGATGTGACAACAAGTCATCCAGCTTTTATTAAAGGTGCTCTAAGCGATCCTGGGTGGAGTAACTTTCTGTTGACATTCGAAGTGTTGTCAAACAAAACAGAGGCTAGCTAGACCCTCCGTCCCCTTCCTCCTGCCCCTCCCCTCCGTGCTTCCTGAAACAGTCATGAACGCGCATTTAAAATGTAAGTAGCTTGCGTATTGACGCTGCTTGTCGGTTATTGGCTGAAGCATGTTTATTGTTTCGTGGTCCAGGCTGCACCAGTTTGTTTTTGTTGCCGTTTTCGGAGCTTGTGGCGACTACAGAGACCGTGTTTTTTTACAGTGTGTTCAGGGGACAGGCAGCTAGCAGATAGTGAGGAGATGTTTGTTGTATGTTACAAAAAATGTTTTGGCCTAAAAACGCGTGACATCGCTTAGAGCACCTTTAATATGATATTCCAATAGTGATCAAGCTTACTACAATGTGCAACAAGTGTCTCATATCAGCCACTAAGCTAATGCATTGAGTAACGTTATAACATAACTTTCAACGCACTGAAATGTATTTTTTGTTTTGACCAAGTAAAACAGCACTGTGTTACCCCACGATTCATTAGAATGAAATAAAATAATGTGAATTTAAGTGATCAAAGTACATAAAGTTCAAGTTCAGGGAATAAGGAGGTGGACTTTAAACGTAACTTGAATCGTAAAATATACATAAACAACAAAACAAAATGAGGAGACAATAAAAAGCAAAATAAGAACAACATATTGTCATGATCATGGGTTGGAGTGCCCCGTTTAGCCACCAGAGGGCACTCCAACATGGACATTGTTCACCTTTGACTACATTACCCATAACTCACCTCCTGGACTCATTACCCTCGTTTCATTGCACTCAGCTGTTTTGTGTTTGTTCATTAGTTTGTCTATTTAGTCTCAGTTGTTTCTGTCCTTGGCTGTGGTTTATGTATTTAATGTTACGTGCACTTTTGTTCCTTGTTTTGTGGACTGTTACTGTGGAGTTTGACCATTGCCTGTTTCTGGAAATACGACTTTGGATTACCCAACAAATGCTGCGCTTGGATCCTAACATCTTGTGTCTGTGTGCAATCCGTGACACATATAAGCATAATAATATCAGCAACAAAATGTCCCAGGCTCTCGGCCCCACCCTGCTTAATACCACAGTAATGTTAATAAAACTTTTATACATTACCTCATCCATAAACATGATTTCTGCCCAGCGTCATTAATCTCCACTTTTGTTTTGAACAAGCAACCTCTAGCAGCGAAAATTACATACTGTGCCTTTAACATATAGCAGCACATATTTGGATGGCAGTTATGATTGAAGTCATAATTAAAGTAATCTAAGAGAAAAAAAAAGTCATATGATAATGCATGCATTAATTAATGTTGAACAGGAAGTGAAATACATTCGCAGAATACTTGAATTCCTATCACAATATTGATATATATATGACACTACAGATACTTTAGGTTAAAAAAATTGTTCATCATGTGGCAATGCCATTTTTAAAATTAAATAAATTAAATGCTTTCCAAGTCAAATGTACTCCATGTATTATTTTTTCACTTTCTAACTGGAACCTGATGGAAACTTAAAAAAAAACTTATTCATAACAAATGTATGATAAATCTGACATAAGTGCAAAAACAGCTTCATATTATGTTAAAAACAGACCCAAAACAGGAGTTATTTTACAAAACTGCCTTAATACAACAGTATCCATTATATATTTTGCATTTGATGCATCACACACACACACACACACACACACAAAATAATCAAACTGGATTTACAATAGCTCGGCAGATTTATATTCATTTGTAATTCACACTTTTTAGATACACTGGATGGCCTGGACTCACCAGGTCCACTTTTTTCCAAAGCTGCTGACTGACTCTGACAGCTAAAAAAGGGCGCATCCAAATTGATAAATTTCATATATTTTTCAGTGTCACTGATTGGTCACACTAAAAGGTTATGCTGTTATTTATCTTCATTTTTACATTTCTCTCATCATGCATTGACTAATTCAGTAAAATCAAACACACAACATGGTGAGATCTCCTTTCTTAAACAGGCAAAAGTTCATCAGACAACATCGCTGCATCACATATAAACAACACGTCCCAGTAAAATGAACAACAATGTAGAAGCAGCGTGCGTGGCTGTGTTCCATGGAAATTAATGCATCCAAATGAGTCATTCTGACAGCGAGATCTTCGATTTTCATGGGTTATGTATATATTTATGACTCAACAAAAACAAACAAAGAGCACTATGACACACACAGACCATGCAATGCTCCCATGATGCACTGGGGCCATAGAGCATGCATGCATTAGCCATTGAAAACACTGCTCTGGAAATGCCCCTCGGCCATGCCACATACATTTTCCAAAAAGCAATGCATTTCAGGTCAAATGATGTTCAAAACACAAAACAACAGGATTATAAGTCAATGAGTTTAAGCTCCATGAATCTTTTGATCATTTCATGCTTCTGGTAATGAGAGCTTACATCATGCGAACACAATACGAGAGAAAAAACCCAGTCTGTTTCAGCAAACTTTTTAGTGCTGTGCTTGGATGCAGACATCAAACATTTCTCACTTCTTTCATACTGAGTGCTTAGTTTGGAGGAAACTTCTGGCTTTGTTCTAGATTGATTGGATTAGATAGAGAACCTTGTGAACTCCTCCATCAAGATGCTGCTCTCATAGCAGCTAATTTTAGATGGATCCCCTTGGCTTTCTTCTTTCATTTCCTGTCTCTCTCTCTCTCTCTCTCTCTCCTGTATGAAGGCCAAAGTAAGTGTCAAGGTGACTTTTATTTTAAGCAACCAGGCGTCACTTCAATAAACCAAATATGATAGAAAAGAGCTCTTAAAATGTTCCACTCTCATGTGATTAAGCAAAATAAATCTCACTTGGGATCAAACAATCTGGTGAAACTAATGAAACCCGTCAAGAACGTGGTCATATTTTACTCCAAAACAAAAGGAACAAATAAAAAATAAATGAAGCATGTCCATGACCATGAAGTCTCTTTGTATACATGAAGCATATCAGTTTACTCTCATTACCAGTATAATGTACATTATTGCGGTATGTGTTGCACTACTTTTAATTTATTCTGATTTAAATAAAGATAAATCACCACTGAGAACCACAGGCTTTACAAAAAAATTAATAAATAAATAAAAGAAGAAGAAAAAAAAGAAAGAAAGAAACCCTCAATAAAATAAACAATTAAAATCAGTCAAAAGTCAATTTTTTTTTCTCAATTTTATTCTCTATTTGAAGGTGAAGGGAAAAATATGATAAATGAAAATAATAATAAAAACATTTTTAAGTATAAAATACAAATGATATTTTGAAAATATGAGGGTGAAATATGATCATGTTAGTGTCAAAGTCCTGCATGTTTGCAAATTTTCAATTTCTCTACCGCACGCATTATGATAAATTTATAAACTCTTTTTCTTTTCTTAGAATGGCTTAACTTAAAGTGCTGTAAAAAAAAATTTGGAAAAAAATATTATTTTAAGGTACTTTATGATATGTTACCATATGGCAACAACATACAATAGTGGAAATAACTTAGAATAAGTGTAAATGTATATAGTTAATATTTTTCCTCAAAAATGTTGTTTGTATTGAATCAATTGGTGCTATTATAAGCTTTAGCAGTAAATATAAACAACATCTTGTGCTTTTATTTATTCCATTCTCTTTTGCTGAATAATGCTGTATATTCTTTGTTACGTTTTTTGTGAATATTAATTAAATTGCAAATGTAGACAGTTAAAAACAAACCTAATACTGTTCATCATGTATCATAAAACATTGACATAAAACCAAAAACATTGCAGTTCATGAAAATTCAACATTATGCAATCTTATGAGAGGAAGGTTATGAACATGAACCCCCCAAAATCCTTGAAACTTCACCTTTTTTCTGTATGAAACTTCAAAAAGCAAATCACATTTGGTGCACTTTACCCTAACAAAACACTTACAGCCACTTGCACCTGCCTTTTTGAGACACAATGGTAGGCCAGTGGTTGGTCTGGGCCAGTATACTGGCTGTGGTGGCAGGTCTCTGATGTTGATTTAATCCATAATACAAATGTCATGGCAGTCCTTAACATATGACTAATCAACATTATATCACTAGCATTAATGTTGTTATTGTTACAGCTCAACAGACTGCAGCTGGCCTTTGCTAGCTAGCTAACCTATTATTATAATGTCATTCCATTATTGCGCAGTGTTGCCATATGACAACACAGACATTTTATCGATTTACCAAAAACTAATTTCATAAAAAAAAATTTGAGTGGTGAATATGTCATCATAACTTACCTGAGATGATGTTAACAATTTTTTTGTGAATGTGACATGGGCGGGTCCTTGTTTGTTACTGACGTTTTAATTTGCTTTCAGCAACTACATACAAGAGACGGCAGTCTGTCAGAAAATCGCGCCACAGAAAAAAATTGCATGTCATGTGACTTAACCAAAGCACATCATTGGCTAAACTAAGGTCTTCTCTTACCAACAAAAAAAAACGAGAATGTTCTCTTAAAGAGACAGTGGCAAGGAAATGAACACAAAGTGTATGTTGCCATATGGCAACACTATGCGGTAGAGGGTTAAAGGAGCCGTATGTAGGATTGTGGCCTAAACTGGTACTGCAATCACTATAAAAATACTGTAGAGCGGTGTATCTCCTCCCCCTACCCCCTGACTTGAGGTTGCCAGATGAGCTGCAGGATTCAGCAGAAACGTAGGCTGCTTCAATGAGCTTCCAATGGCAAGTGACGAACAGACGTACACAAGTTTTTTTGGTGTTAATTCTGTTTATGCTTCATGAGAGATATTTTGATAAGTAATTATGTATTTAAAAAATGTACTAATTGTCATTTGTTAAATATAATCGTAAAGATTTATGCTCGTATGTGACAGTATAATCGTAAAGATGTATGCTCGTATGTGACAGTATAATCATTTTTACTGAGGTAACATTATACGTCCATGTGAGCTAACGTTATGTTACTTTGCACAAACATGCATAACTTTGTTCGACTTTCATGAATATATGAAATGTCCATTGACATCAAGTACAAGTTAGCCAAGCATAGATGAATCTTACCTGTCCAGGAGAAAATTAGCAACGTTGGCGTCTGTGTTCAAATTCTTCTCCGTTTTCAGCCGTCTCCATCTTTCAAAAGCATCTCCAATACAAATTCTGGTTTTATTTCGGACTTTGTCGCGACGAATTTCTCAATTATAACGAGGTCTTTTTGATTTAGTAACATTAGACATTTTTATCCGACTGGAGTTAGGGTAGGTTACAGCAAAGCTGGCAACACGGATCCCGAAACACTACTGACTTCGTGATTGGTAGATAGGTGGAGGGAGGCGCGTCAGGCCAAAACACAAAATGACAACATCAACATCAGTTGAGGGCTGCAAGTCCGCTTTTTAAATGACAATATCCTGGCCGGACTACTTTTGTCAGTGATATAAGTATTTGAAATGAACATGATTTCTTAATGTCTAGTGACACATCAGGGCCATTTTATGATTAATTGAAATAGATTTCTTACATACAGCTCCTTTAAAAATAAAAATACATGAATTCATAAAAGCCTCATCTTGACTCTTTACTTGCACCGCACTGTATAAACATCTCCTAGTAACGCTTGACAACAGCGTCTATTGAGCCCTGATGAGATTTTGGTGCATCTTTGCCCCTGTTATAGCACAAGGTGAGCTATAATTCATGCCTCGGCACGTGCTAATTGTTTGTACGTTGTAGATTTAGGTGAACAAACCTCCCCGTGGGACCTTCCCTGATCCCATTTGCATCTCTAAAAGGAACGAGGAGGCATGAGTCAAGGAGGGCCGGCGAGGTTTGTCAGGCGGGAAGGCGAGCGCTGTTTAGCCCAAGGTCATTGCTACTTGAGCAACCACTAATGCGTCCACATAGAAAAGCTCAACAGCGCGCAATCCAATTACACCCAGCTGGCCGTTTTTCTGCTGTGTATTATTTAAAATTGAATGCAAATATAAACAAATTGGCAGCCTTCATGCACAGCAAGGATCAATGAGGGAAAAGTGGTTTGATATTGGGCGGCTGCGGAATGCTAATGGAGATAATCCCTCATGAAGGCGGCACAGAAAACGGCCCAGACACTTTGAATGAAGTAATAAACACTGATGTGATAAAGCCATTGTGTATGTGTGTGTTTGTGCCTGTCTGAACTTTAAATGTCAGTTCCTTTAAAGAGCCCATCACATCAAAACTGGATGGCTTTTAGTCCGTGTCTGTTAGAACTGAAGCCATTTATTTGCTAGCACACTCCTAGTACAAAATGTTATTACATACAGTATACACATTTACAGTGTTTCTCTTTCAGAAAATGAAGCATACATACACTATATATATATATATATATATTGACAACATCATCTGCCAAATAGGAATAGGCTCTCTAGATCTAGAATATCTAACCCTGTGCTATAATAATAACTAATAGCCAAATATCTGCTTAGACATTGTTTGATGTTACTATTGTGGATAATGCAGCCTTTTAGAAATGTATTATTATTATAATGAAACAAAATAAGATATTTGACAACATTTGAGAGTCACTAGACCACTGATTTTAATTGTATGAAAACAACAACAACAACAACAACAACACTGAGACATGATTAAAAAATAATAATAATAATCCAGACTCATTATGTTGAAGTGAATTTGAATTTTTAAGGGTAAAAGGAAAAGAAAAAATCTTAATTTTCATAAAAATACTGACAAAAATTAAAAAATGTAGAAATAGAATCAGAACAGATGTTTCATTTTTTGGTTAACTATCGGTTAATGTGAATTTAATAAAGGTTACACAGCAATAATAGCAAACAATAACAGAAAAGTAGCCATTCAAGTCTGCCTCCAAAATTGTATGCAATTCCCCCTTTTCACAATCCAGTCAATTACCAAATGGATAAAAATAATTCCCGTCCCATTTTTTTTGTTCTGAAATATAACTGAATATTCTTTTTCACTCTGAAATACAACACATTATGGATGTAAAATATGCAAGTGCCATTTCATGTTGACTTTAAAGTCTATACAAAGTTAATGTCTCAGATTTTGAGGTTCAGAGACTAAACTTAAAATGTATTTTTATTTGATCCATTTAAATTGTACAGACCAAATGATCTCACAAGACTGTTAGAAATCCCTGTCACAAACTCTATGGTTCCATTCAACAGAATTCCTTTCATTCAGTCAAACAAGAAAATAAACATCTTGTGCATACATTTGCAAGAAAAAGTATGTGAACCACTTAGAAAGTGAAAATGTTAATAATTTTAACAAAATAAGGGAGATAATACAAAATGCATGTTATTTTTTATTTAGTGCTGTCCTGAGTAAGATATTTTACATAAAAGATGTTTACATATAATCCACAAGACAAAAAAAATAGCTGAATTTATTAAAATAACCCCATTCATAAGTATGTGAACGATTGATTCTTAATACTGTGTGTGGTTACCTGGATGATCTATGACTGTTTTTTTGTTTTGTGATGGTTGTTCATGAGTCCCTTGTTTGTTCTGAGCAGTTAAACAACTCTGCTCTTCAGAAAAATCCTCTGGGTCCTGCAGATTCTTCAGTTTTCAAGCATTTTTTGCATATTTGAACCCTTTCCAGCAGTGACTGAATGATTTTGAGATCCATCTTTTCACACTGAGGACAATTGAGGAACTCAAACACAACTTTTAAAAAAGGTTCAAACATTCACTGATGCTCCAGAAAAAACATGATGCATTAATAGACTGGGGGTGAAAACATTTGGAATTTGAAGATCAAGGTAAATTGTATTTAATTTGTCTTCCGGGAAACATGCAAGTATCTTCTGTTGCTTCCGAAGGGCAGTACTAAATGAAAAAAAACCAAAATGATATTCAAGTGAAATAAGAAAAATTTTGACCTCTTCATCCTGTTCAAAAGTTTTCACCCCCCGGCTCTTAATGCATCGTGTTTCCTTCTGGAGCATCTGTGAATGTTTGAACCTTTTTTAATAGTTGTGTTTGAGTCCCTCAGTTGTCCTCCGTGTGAAAAGACGGATCTCAAAATCATTCAATCACTGCTGGAAAGGGTTTAAATATGCAAAAGATGGTGGAAAACTGAAGCATTTTTGGGACCTGGAGATTTTTTCTGAAGAACAGAGCTCAGTTTAACTGCTCAGAATAAACAAGGGAACAACCATCACACAACAAACAAACAGTCGTAGATCATCCAGGTAACCACACACAGTATTGAGAATCAATGGTTCACAAACTTTTGAACTGGGTAATTTTAATAAATTCAACTATTTTTTGTCTTATGGATTATATGTAAACATCTTTTATGTAAAATATCTTACTCAGGACAGTGCTAAATAAAAAAATAACATGCATTTTGTATGATCTCTCTTATTTTGTTAAAATTTTGCACATTTTCACAGATTCTGCAAGTGGTTCACATACTTTTTCTTGCAACTGTATATTGCTCAAAAACAATAACAGACTACCCAGGTATATTACATTATGTGTAAATTTAGCAAGGGCTGGCAAATCCAGCTTAATAGAAAACAATGACAGGTCTGTGCGGGATGTTTGGTTTAAGACACATTTGTGCCATCCTCCCCAGCCTCTGTATTGTCTAGTAGTATTGGTATTGTCTCCTTTGTGCGGGTAAAGGTTCAATGGCACATCTAATTCCACTGTTTTGAACTGCCATTAGATTATTACTATTATTTTGTGCCAATTTAAGGATGCTGTGACACAAGTCCTCACCAGCACAATGCAATCTATATATAGACTCCTACAAGCAAGCCTTACATGACACACACCTTTTGTATCTTTAGTATAGTAAATGAGAAAAAATACGTTGGTTTCAGATAATCTGTGCCGGTGATGTCTGTGTCTCATTATTTAATTCACAGACCTCAAAAGAAACATTCTGACAGATCACATCATAGACATAAAAGATGCTGAAGTCTTGAAAGCACATGTGAGCTTCTTATAGAGAAAACTTCAGGTCCAAACCACAGTCCTCCTCTTCTACTTCTAAATAATATTACAATTTTAAAATATCCCATTAACATTTGTCATAACAAATGTCATAATTTTGGGCATTGTTGTAGCTATAAACAATGTTACACATCAATATGGCTTTCATAAAACTTTAACAGCATGCAAGCAATACATTCACAAAACCTGTATGGAAATATTTTTGATTGTCATAATTGTGGTACAGGGATCCTGAATCTATAAATATGCATTTAAATATCAGTATGTGAAGAGGGGAGCTAGATGTGCATGTACGCATGGCAGTCCTCTCCGTGTGTGTGTGTGTTTGGTGTAGCGTCTCATAATAAATGGTGATTTAAGGCCTTCTGTTTGTTTCCCTGTGATAAACTGCTGCCCAAAGCCATGAAAATTACCCTCATCCATCTTGTGGTGCATCGATGCAAAATGGAGCGGTGTAAAATGACCGTCACCGAGTCTGTGTTAAATATAAAGCCCCGTTCACTTCTCCATTTACTAAAAAACTCATTAAGCACACTGCTGACAGACTGCTGTCCACAAACATCCACCACTCTGCAGTTCAAATAAAAGCAGACAGGTTACAAGCGGATGCAGGGAGCCAAAGATATTGCAATGTCAGGTTGGGGTTAAAGGTGTAGCTAAATGTGTATAGATGAGGGCACTTACTCAAAATCTGTGAATACATCCCCATACCTTTGTGCATTTAATAAAACAATGCTGTGCTATTGGGACATAATATGTCAAAAAAATTGCCTCTTGATACTAAAGAGTTCTCGGTCACATGTTGTTTGAGTTGACATATCATCAAAACTTTTCACTTCAAAATTTCCTATTACTTTAAGTAATATATTGACTATTTTAGGCATCATATTTATTTAACACTTTTTGCATACACTGTAAAAAAAGATATATGCCACGAGATATGCCAGCAATATACTGTAATTCTACACTATTCATACTGTGAAATACTTTACAGCCTTTTACTGTAAAAATGAAATTCAGTACATTTATGTGATTATTTTAAAGCTGCTGTCCGTAACTTTTTTTGTGTTCAAAATTAACAAAAATGATATAATGAGAATGTACAACATGAATCCATTTTCCAAACCGTGTTTTTGTCTTACCCTGAATCATTATGGTACACTTATAATAAGTGTTTATATTCTGACTATTTCAGACCGGACTGGTAGGACCCGCCACAGAGTATCACAGTAACTGCGTGACTCGCCATAGACATACACGGAGAAAAGTAGCTCCGGCTACAATGTTCTTCCGCAAGACACGTGCAGTTCTGTTTATTAACCGCTAGAGGGCCAAAAATCGCGGACTGCAGCTTTAACACAGTATCATTTTGGATAGTGGTTTGCCAGTAGATAACTTTAAATTTTCACTCTTTATTGTAGAAAGGCATAACTGATAATAAAATAACTCAGTTTAGCTGTTTAGAAAATCGAATTTAACAATCTTCAATGCCATAAATAGCAGAACATTATTCTTTTGTGGGCTACTCTAAAAATCTGTTAAATAAACAGATTATAAATGGCAAAGTAATAATAATAAAAAAAAGCATAATGTCTGCTCAAAACTGTGGAAATAAACTAAAGAATTCTTAAATTGCATGTTAAAGGCTGCCCCTTACAAAATATATGAAAATATCTGATAGATAGATTATATATATATATACATACATATATATAGAGAGAGAGAGAGAAATAGAAATAGAAGGGAATATATATATTCTTTCATACAAGCTAAAAGACCCTGCACAAATGCATACTTAGTGTTTCTGGCATTCAATTTTCAATGCACTAAATTTGGGATGCATTACTTCTAATCTTGCACACTATTTAGTGCAAATAGTATTCAAATTATTCAACCTTTCCATGCAGGAATAACTGCAACATCCTACATGGTGAGAGCTGGGAATAAATGGCCCACACCAACTAAATAAGGTTATTTAACTCCAAACATGGCTGGATATCCTTTATGGGGGCAAGTATTTCTTCAGGGACCTTGTGCATGCCAGTAGTCACATATAGGGCTCTAAAACAGTGTAAATAATTCACAGTAATGGTCTCGGTGTGTCTAAGACAGGCTGCCGTGACTGGATGAAATATTATGGCAAACATAATTAAGCCATCAGTGCACTTTGTGAACTGGGGGTTGTTTGTCGTCTTCTTGTCAGGTCATGTGAATGGAGAAGTGATTACTTTGTGATGACTTTCCAAAAAATACTGACTGATTGAGAGGTTTTAGCCTAACATATTGGTCTAGTCAAAGTTTACTGTTGTTGCTCTCCCTCATGAGTATAAAAGCAACTAAATGCATAGTGACTATAAACAGGCAAAAAGAAATAGATCAGCATGTATGTACAATATAAAAAAAAACAGACCAATAATACATATAATAAATAAATAAATATTATACACAACAAGTGCCTTAAATGGGTTATGTGTAAAACGGTTTTGTAAATTAAAAACGGTCAATCATACAGATGTCAGAGCCATACTGTAACAGTTAGCTCACACACTCCAGGCACGTTGAGCCATCTTACTCATTTGGGTGACAAACAAACAATGGTTTTCACAAAAATATGACGCAGCACAACTGTTTTCAACATTGATAATAATAATAAATGTTTCATAAGCACCAAATCAGCATATTAGATGATTTCTGAAGGATCATGTGACACTGAAAATCCCTCACTTTTTATAGCTTCTGAGGGAGTTGTGGGCTAGGTACTGAAAGATTGCTTGTTTGATCCTGGACTATCACCACTATGCCCTTGACAAGAAATTTAACCCCAGAAATTGTCCATGTAATAGGTTTTCAGACACTCTTGTGTGGTGATTATTGCTTGAGAATCACTGAAACAAAATCTGCACCAGCCCTAATGGCATGGCAATAAATAAACATACATAAATAAAGATGATTATATTCTGACTCTAAGATGAATATATAGGGTGTTATATTTCACATTAAGTTAAGCAGTGTACCGTATCTTCCCACTATACCAAGAGCAGTAGATCAATCAAATCAGGGAGTCATATATTAGTTAGACAAGGCAGGTTTACACATGCGGGTTGATTTAATTAAACTGGTTTACCACAGTCTATAAACAGATTTAGCATGTAAATGCTTCATTTAACTTTCAGAAAAAGAACATGCAAACCCATTTTACAACATACGGTTTTAGATTATCTCCAGAGAAAAGCACAAACCTAATCACTTACAATGCAGTTAAATATGAAAAAGTGTGTTTAAAGATCATGCATTTCATAAAGCACACTAAATACCATAATGGCATCATAACCTCATGACTGCATATAAAACAATATTTAAAGTGAGTAACTTTAGATTTAGATTTTAGATTTTTGAGTGGTGGTTGCTATTAAAAAACAAAATCAAACTCGTCACTATGCTAGGGTGTTCTGGGTGGTTGCCAGGGTGTTGCTATGCACTAAGGTTTCCCAGTGGTTTCCTGGTCACAGTCACAGATCCTTTGTATTGTACACTAAATAATTTATAGTGAATATTTCAGTGTAAGTAAGAGTCAAGCCTGTGCTAGCAGCTCACAAATTGCCATCACAAATTAATTAAGCACGTCAACACCAGATTATCTCAGAGGCATTTAACAACTAGAGGTATTATGCTCATATTGACTGTGCTCAAATAAATATCTTAAGTCAACAAATGGCAGACAAAGAGATGAAATAAGTTCTAACAAAGTAACAGGATGCATGCCAAATTAAAGGGTTAGTTCACCCTAAAATGAAAATTCTGTCATTAATTACTCACCCTCATGTCGTTCCACACCTGTAAAACTTGCATTTATCTGCAGAACGCAAATGAAGATCTTTTTCATGAAATCTATCCCTCCATAGACAGCCAACACAACTGACCCTTCGCAAAGACCCACTCCCCTTATTTACTGTTGCTTTGTCTGACAAGCCATGGCGCTGTCACACCACACACAGTGAAAAATACATTGCGGAGCAAAGAGGACACTGACAACACGTCGACAGACAAGACAGAGCAGGTTACATGATATTAAACAAAGTCCAAGCTTTCAAATTGTGTAATTTTTTAAGAAATTCAAACAATAAAAGCCGTTTTGTGGCTCTTTAATGTGTCGTGACAGATTGCTGTAGCGCCTCAGCTCAAGAGGCTCGTGAACCGATCATCTCTTCCTACTAGTTAATTAATAGCATCAAATAAACATGAATGAACATGAGAAGGAATGTTGTTTCAAACGCGGAAAGACGTCAGTACACACCATTTTTCAAGTTCAAGTCCACCGAGGTTAATCTTCTAACTCCTGACTGCTTTGTCGGACAAAATGGCAGATTCGGCGTTATGACTGGTTAGATCGCTTGTCAATCAAACTCCCGGCGAAGGGTCAATTGGAACATTGACGCTTCAAAAAGTTCATAAAGAGATCGTAAAATAATCCATATGAATTGAGCAGTTTAGTCCAAATTTTCTTAAGAGACTCATCGTTTTTATAATGAACAGATTTAATTCCGGAAGCTCAATCGTGCTGCAAACAATGAGGTTCATTCTCTTGTGCAGCATATTTGAGCTTCCGTTCTCGGGTGTCATTCAGGTTCGGTTGAGCTTCTGCTTATGTTTTAGATGTTTTTTTTACGTCTTTATGCTTAAAGACCAAAGTATACTTCGGCTGTCCCCGTCTGCACACCCTGTCCGCGTGCAGCCCAATTTTTGAGAGCGAGCGGACAGTCTGCGTACAACAGTGCATATGCGAGTGACTTGAGCCCTTGAAAATAAAATCCACTATATAGTGTGCACACGGCGAACGCGTCGTTCCGTGCTCACAGCCAAAAGAGAATACTTTGAGAGGCTTGCGTACTCAACTGTACGTGAGACGGAGCAGAACAAAAAAAGAAGAAGTATACCCGAGCCTTGAGCAGCGGCGGTCTCAGTTTCCACTGGGCTTGAGTAAAATAATAACGTGGTTACAAGGTGTGTATATTTTAAACTCTTTATTAAATCACTCTTGACCAATCGGCACTAACAGTAGCTGCTATTCAGTTTGCTGCTCTCCTTGTATTCTCTTCTAAACTCTTTCCCCTCTTCATTAAAGCTCCAGGTAAAGGGTTGCAAGATATCACAAAACGACAACAACACCACAAAAAAAAAAAAACACAGTATAATAAACAGACAAGGCTAAACTGTATAGAATATATATAAACAATTTAACTAGTATTACACATATCCTACCAAATTAAAAGGACAGAAATGTAATTTATTATGATTAAAAAAGTTCAACATAAAATATTTAGATCTTATAAATTGACTGATAAAGTAAAACAATAACATGATTTCATTCTAGTTTCATTTTAATTTGAGTTAAAATATAATCAAATCTATGCATAGGCAGTGTGGAACACTACAATTTGTAAATGCTAATAAAAAAAAGAAACAAATTTAAAACAAAACTAAAAATGCAAAGCACAATAATTAATTAATTAATAAATGACTAAAATGAATGAATGAATGAACCGATCACATGCAAGTCTGACACATGCAAGTCTGACAAATGCAATACTGGCTCAAACTTGTATTGCAATTTTCAATTTCTATAGAGGCTATAATCACTTTTGTTGGATAGAAAAGTCTTTTTTTGCTTTGATCCACCCAGGTTCTATTCATGTTGCATGTTCAAAACCTGCATATGATCATCTAGGAAAATGAGCTGTGACTGTGGTCCTTTCTTTTTTTTCTACCAAGAAACAGATAAACGTGGCATGAATAAAATGAAATGAAGTAGATCTGGCCTTTCTAGCCCCCAACAGTCAGACAGATGGATTGCGTTGCTCGGCAACAGCCATCAAAGCCAGCATCACCTCCGCCACCTCTCTGACTCGCGCCCCATCAAAGGAATATTCCGCTGACTTATCCACCTCGTTTTCCCCTCTGTCCTATGCATGTTCTTTTATGAAACGAAGAGAAGTGCATAAATGTTTGTCAAATGAATCCATGTCTGAAATCGCAAGTGTCTATGTTCATAAATACATAAATTTTAAAGTTGTCGACGAGTTTCTTCTAACTGGTGTCATAAACCTTGCTTCTTCCATGCCTCTGTGGGCCATCAGCCTGTGATCCAGGCAGGCTACGATGACATGTTTTAGCCTCATCCTTCTGATGGAGGGATTCAAAGAGCTTTGAACTCACTCTCAGCACCTGAACTCCATACTGAAGGTCATATGTGTGCGTTTTCTTCAATGCGATCTATCATATCAGGCAGCCATACTCTTGTGCAATGGTGATACATCACCCATTGTTCACAGAACTACACTAATATATCAATGATCGATGCTCAAAAATAGTTTGACTTCACAGATTCACTGCATACGTAAACAGTAATCAATAGGCCATCTTACAAGGACAAAACAGCTGGTATAGGGTGTTATCGGCATTTGAGATGAATGTGACTGAAAACATGGTTGTGGACATGGGGTTCCTCGAGTTCTCCTGAGCAATGCCCCACATAGCCTTCTGTTCAGATAAACCACCCATGTAACATTTTCTGATGCATTGTGCACTCATAATTGGCAAGTTTTCTCAAAATGCCAAGCATGAATCTGATTTGCTTTGTGAAATTATAATCTATATTAGGATATTTATTATTAACATTTTTGCATATTTATCCACTCTGCATTATTCCTCTGATCCCCCCAAAATCAGCACAGAAAATGCAATGCAATAAAATAAAATGCAACAAAACAAAACACAAAATAATTCAATTAAATTCAATTAAAAATACAAAATAAAATAAAATAATGCAAAAATTTCATCTAAAAAGTTGTGCTAGGGCTGGGCAATTATTAAGATTTTTTCGATTAATTCAAATTTAATGTTTTGCCTCGATTTTAATATTTTTTAAATCGAGAAATCGCGATTTTGAATAAAAATGTTAGCAAGCTTTTATAATTAGACATGTTGACAATACAGCAATGATAACCGTATTAAGGCACGAACACACCAAGCCGACGGTCGGCCGTCGGGCAGTTTTTGTTCGTAGGCCGACTAAGTTTTCTCAGTGTGTTCCGCATCGTCGGCTGAAGTTGGTCCTCTTCAGCTTTTTTCCGGCCGATTCGACATGTTAAAGGTGCAACATGTAATATTTTTGCAGTAAAATATCCAAAAACCACTAGGCCAGTGTTACATATTTTGTTCACTTGAGTACTTACAATATCCCAAATGTTTCCAACTATTTGTAAATCGCGAGAAAACTGCAATTTTAACCAAGGCGTGTGAGGAGTCGCCTGTCAATAGCGTCATACCCGCGTTACCCTCAGTTTCTGGTTTATTTTGTAGAAACCATGGAAAGACGCTTTAAAATATTACATGTTTTAATAGACAAGGGAACATCTGTTTTGATATATTTATAGACAGAAAATGAATTGTTATATAGCTCAACACGTTTAGTCTTATTGTTTAAATCAATTTTCTTGATTTTTTTCGAGTACCATGCTTTACCATGCCTCAGAGAAAAACACTATTTTGTCAAATAGCTAACACAGCATAATCAGATGCAGCTTTATCTTTATTAACAGTAATACATAATTTTCTCCATCATACAATATATTTTAAAATTAATTGCATGCCATTTATCAACACAAGACATTTAATATGACATTCTAAAATCTTACTGCAGTATGTCTCAAACAAGTGTCTCACAGCAGCCGCCGAGTGAACACACAGAGTAATGTTATAATATTTTCAACACACTCAAATGTATCTAATATGATAAACAGAGCTGTGTTACCTCATACTCATGACCGGAAAAGCGGAAGCGGCGCCGGCGACTGTGGCATAATAAAAGTTCTGCAGCTCGTGAGGCGTGTGTTGCGCAATCGCTCCAGCGGCCTCGTTCAGCTCCCACAACACTCGGTCCTGCTCTGCTTCATACTACAGTAACGTTAATAATCTCATCCATGAACATGAGTTCTTACCGACTCCAATCCCTATTCTTTTGCACCGTCCATTGAGATGGAGACCACATGTCCCAAGATTCATCAAGCTACGCCTTTGTTTTGAAAAGGCTTCTAGCGACCTCTAGCGGACAAAATTATTACATATTGTACCTTTAAGGCCCTGTCCCAAATGTCACCCTAAACCCTCCTCTGAGTCCGCACTTTCGTGACGTAATGCCGCTTTGACTGCCGGGTAAATTCCTCTGCGTAGCTCACAGTCTTACGGGCTCAGCTGAAGTGCGCATCGAGGGCGAATCGCAGCCACAAAGGGGGCGCTCACGAGCACCCTTCTTTAAGCTTAAATGACAAATGGGACACCCTACGGTCTTGTGGACTTTTGAAGTCATTCATTCAGGTATATATGAATGACTTTAAAAGTCTTCTTCAGTGACAGCTTCCTATCACACATCGAGTTGGAAAAAAGTGCATCTATTGCTTCAGTCCCATAAACTTTATGCCCCTCTGCGCTGATCTATTTTTTGACTTTGACCTTTATGTTCAACCCCAGAGGAGCAAAACACACAGTATAATAAATGCAGTCTATCCACTATTGGGCAACACAGCAAAGAAAAATCACAGCAGACAAGACCGCAAATCTGGATCAGAAATATAGACTGAGTCAAATATCCCGATAGCAATTAATCAAGCAGTTTTATTTGATCATTAACAGAGCCAAATAAAGGTTCTGACAACTACTTCTCAAAGCTGATTAGAATAATCGATGTTATTGGCTGTTTGTCTCTCCGCAAGAATGACTTTTGTTTTTCTTTTATGCATGAGAAGTAACTAGCCTATCTGATCAATATTAATGTCTTTTTGTTTTTCCACTTATCAAATAGTGAATTCTTCCATGAGTTGTGTGAGACAGGCCTCACGGAGGAGTTAAAATACATGTGAAACATTTTACTCCAGTTCATGAAGTAACACCTAATGACACTGAATGAAATAACTCTTCTATGACTTTTATGTAAAAAACAAAAAAGTCTAATCACCTGAACCGTACTTTACTGGAAGTTATGTTTGGCACCAACACAGCCGTTTTACTGAGCCAAATGACAGTGTGCTTCTAATGGCATATTTGTGTTTTCCATTCTCATAAGAAAGTCGCTCAAGAGGGGCAGTCAGGAGTAGCCAAAAATAAGAACGTTTGAAGAGGAAAATATCTTTATGTTTGGGTAAAATCACACACACAGTAAACGGGATGGCTCCCTGTTGAGTGTGGATAATGATGGTGGTCTGCTTTTCCTTTCTGCTCAATAATGACCACATTTTTCACAGAGGACAAACTTTGAAAACGGTCCATCAGAGCTATCCTTTGAGTTTTGCAAAGCACAGACACGCACGTGCTCGCACACGCACACACACACAAACACACACACACACACGATACTGATTTTTATACTGTACAAACTGTATATTCTATCTCCATTCTAACCCTAACCCTACCCATAAACCCAACCATCACAGAAAACTTTCTGCATTTTTGATTTTCAAAAAAACATCAATTAGTATGATTTCTAAGTTGTTTTCCTCATGGGGACCAAAACAAATGTCCCCACAAGGTCAAGGATTTCGGATATTGCCATCTTTGCAGGGTTTGGTCAAAACTTGGCATAAATAAATACCTTAGGATTTGGTTTAACAGTACCCTAAATTTTAATTGATCATATGATTCATCTTCAGAAGAAAGTTAAATCTAGACTTGGCTTCTTATAGCGAAATAGATTTGCGTTCATCAGCTAAGAAATATCTTGTTGAAACCACTATTTCTCTACTATCTTTATTCGATTATAGCGATGTGGTGTAAATGCATGCAAAGGTGTCCTCTAGATGTGTTATATCATGCAGCTATTAGATTGATTACTAATGCTCTATAAAGCATCATTGTGAATTGTATTCTCGTTTAAATTGGACATTACACATTAAACGAGAATTGCACTGGTATATCTTTATTTATAAAATCTAGGTTTATCCCCCACATACCTTCAAGATATGCTGCAACATCAGGTTTGATTGTACAAAAAGTGTTTATGTGTTCAACTTTGCTACACCAACTGATTGGAATATGTTACAAAAATCACTGAATATAGAGATGTATATTCCAATCTCTGCTTTTAAAATATTATTAGGGAGCTTTTCAGTTACTGTTTGTAAGTGTTTTAAGTAATCCTTTTTTCTTTGTTATGTTTTGCTGAATTGTATGTGCACAATGATATGTACTGTGCGTCCTTGAGGAGATTGTTATTCTCCCGTCAGGCTGTTGTTGTAAATAAGAATTTGTTCTTAAGTGAATTACCTGGATAAATAAAGGTTAAATGAAAATAAATGAAAAACACACACATGCTGTAAATGCGTGATTTCTTTCTGCTATAGCTGACGCTATCTCATGACCAATTCGTACGTATTTTACGAGGTGGCTAATTCGTACAAATTCGTACGACCTCACTCGTTCAAATTCATAAGATTTGTTTAAACCCCAGTGACGGGTAGGTTTAGGGGTGGGGTTAGGGGTAAGTCATTCGTACGAATTTATACAAGTTTGGCAACTCGTAAAATACGTACGATTTAGCAAAAAAAGTATGAAATCGTATGAGTGAGGTTGTACGAATTTGTACGAATTAGCCACCTCGTAAAATACGTACGGATTGCCATGAGAACGGGTTACTATATCTCCATATAATGTTATAATGTTAAACATAGAAATATAAATATGGGATTAGGCATTATATATGAACAATTTTCATTTGATTAATCTTTTTCCATGCGATTGGTTTGTACTGGTCTAGTTCATGGACTTAAACTTAGCTGTTTGTCCGATATGTTCTTTCTGATATAAACAGAGATTCTAATTTTTGGACCAAAAACTTCTTCACGTAATAACCTAGAATTACACTAACACTTGATGGCTGCTCTGTTAAGTCTTCGTCATCAGTTAGGAACCTGGGTATGCTCTTTGATACCAATCCTTCATTTGAAAGCAATGTTTCTAGCATCTGTAAAACCGCATTCTTCCATCTTAAAAATATATCTAAACTACGACATATGCTCTCAATGAAAAATGCAGAACAGTTAGTTCATGCATTCATGACCTCAAGGCTAGATTACTGTAACGCTCTCCAGGGTGGTTGCCCTGCTCGCTTGATAAATAAACTACAGCTCGTACAAAATGCAGCAGCTAGAGTTCTTACTAGAACTAGGAAGTATGACCATAGCCCGGTTCTGTCAACACTACATTGGCTTCCTGTTAAACATCGTATAGATGTTAAAATCTTGCTACTTACTTACAAAGCACTAAATGGTTTAGCTCCCCAGTACCTAAGCGAGCTCTTAATGCATTATAGTCCTTCACGTTTATTGCGATCTCAGAATTCAGGCCAGCTGATAATACCTAGAATATCAAAATCGACCGCAGGCGGTAGATCCTTCTCCTATTTGGCACCTAAACTCTGGAACAATCTTTCTAGCATTGTTCGGGAAGCAGACACACTCTGTCAGTTTAAATCTAGACTAAAAACGCATCTCTTTAACCTGGCATACACATAACACATTATTAATTTATGTTTTCAAATCTGTTAAAGGATTGTTAGGCTGCATAAATTAGGTCAGCCGGAACCGGGAACACTTCCTATAACACCAGATGTACTCATTACATCAGAAGAAGAATGGCATCTACGCTAATATTAGTCTCTCTGTTTATCCCGAGGTTTACCATAGTCAGCCGGATCCAGGCCGTATCCAGGTGAGATCGAGTTCCTGCGCCTTGACACGACCACAACGAAGCCCTAAAGTGTCAGCAGAGATTGAGTCAACTAGATCATCCACTGTGAAGGTCTCATCGACACGACAGCCAGTGGCACAGTTCCTCAACAAACAGTCCATACCGGTGTGATGAATAGGATCCTTAACTGGATGGAACTGGAATAAATACTTTGACTGTCGCGATCCCATCAGACTTATGATAGATGCCTGAATCATAATAAAGCACTGTTCGCTGTTGGCCAGAGAAGAACTGGCCCACTGACTGAGCCTGGTTTCTCCCAAGGTTGTTTTCTCCATTTTAACACCTGTTTGCCACCTGATGTCACCTGGGAGTTTGGGTTCCTTGCCGCTGTCGCCTCTGGCTTGCTTAGTTGGGAACACTTGACATTTGATTTTCAACAGTGTTTTGATCTGCCGGGATTGAAACAATTGTATGCGAACTGAACTGAGCTGGATGATGACATCACTGTTTACTCCAGTGCTGATATAGATAAATTAACTAAATTTATAACTATTGATTCTTACAACGGAATGAATCAATACTGAATTTACTTAAGATGGATAATGACACCATTTCCTTTAAGAGCTGCTGTGCAGCCAAAATTATATACCAGTTATCACTGTAAAGCTGCTTTGACACAATCTGCATTGTTAAAAGTGCTATATAAATAAAGGTGACTTGACCTAATGAAGTAAATTTTCTTGGTTAAGCTAGTTAAGATATATATGCATTCCAAAATATGATTGTGACCAGCAATGCCTTCCATATGTTCGTTAGCCCAATTTTTTTTTTAGCTAAGGTGGTCTACATAACAACTGAAGTGTCATGTGACTTTGAGCACAGGTTAATCTGCTGACATCAGCGTTCTAGTCTTACATTCATACTTCTCCAGATGAACCTCATTTTGCCACACACACTCCTAGTCAGTATTAAGCATGTTTTCAATATAAATCCCATTATTTTGAGGGACCAGATAATGGAAAACAGGACTGTCTTTGCTCTGCAGTAATAAAAAAAAAGTTAAATGAAGAAGGGTTGTGCAAAATTCAGAATGACAAAACAGGCATATATCAAATGTATGGGGTCAGTAAGATTTTTTAAAAGAAAATAATGTTTATTCAGCAAGGAAGCGGATTAAAAAAAAATATTTGTTTTAAATATATATATATATATATATATATATACACACACATTACCATTCAAAGGTTTGTGATCGGTACGATTTTTAATGTTTTTAAAAGAAGTTTCGTCTGCTAACCAAGACTGCATTTATTTAATTGAAAATACAGTAAAAACATGAATATTTTGAAATATTATTACAGTTTAAAATAACTGTTTTCTATTTGAATATATTTTACAAAGTAATTTATTCCTGTGATGGTAAAGTTGAATTTTCAGCATCATTACTCCCGTCTTCAGTGTCACACGATTCTTCAGAAATCATTCTAATATGCTGATTTGCTGCTCAAGAAACATTTCTGATTATTATCAATGTTGAAAACAGTTGTGTACTTTTTTTTTTCAGGATTCCTTGATTAATAAAAAGTTCAAAAGAACAGCATTTATCTGAAATACAAAGCTTTTGTAACATTATACACTACCGTTCAAAAGTTTGGGGACAGTAAGAAGTTTTATTTTAATGTTTTTGAAAAGAAATTAAAGAAATGAATAATTTAATTCAACAGGGATGCATTAAATCATTCAAAAGTGACAGTAAAGTCATTTATAATATTACAAAAGATTATATTTCAAATAAATGCTGTTCTTTTGAAATTTTTATTAATCAAGGAATCCTGAAAAAAAAAGTACACAACTGTTTTCAACATTGATAATAATCAGAAATGTTTCTTGAGCAGCAAATCAGCATATTAGAATGATTTCTGAAGGATCATGTGACACTGAAGACTGGAGTAATGATGCTGAAAATTCAGCTTTGCCATCACAGGAATAAATTATATTTTCAAATATTTTCAAATAAAAAAGTTATTTTAAATTGTAATAATATTTCACAATATTCCTGTTTTTACTGTATTTTTAATTAAATAAATGCAGTCTTGGTTAGCAGACGAAACTTCTATTAAAAACATTAAAAATCGTACCGATCCCAAACTTTTGAACGGTAGTGTATATATTAAATACATTCTGTTTTCGTTTGAACTTTCCAAACATCAAACAATGCTGAAAAATCATGGCTTCCTCTCATGGTCAGCATATTATAATGATTTCTGAAGGATCATGTGACACTGAAGACTGGAGTAATGATGCTGAAAATTAAGCATTGTCATCACGTGAATAAATTGCAGTTTAAAATTTATTCATACAAAAAACAGTTCTTTTAAAATATAATAATCATCAAAATATTATTGATTTTACTGTACTTTTGATTGAATAAATAGAGCCTTGTTAAATAAAAACATTTTAAAAAAATCATACCCAACCAAAACTCTTGAACGGTAGTGTATATATGATAAAAATATATAAACTAAATACTAATTTCAGTAGGCATTTTTTAATCACGTATCATTAAAGTTACTGAAAATATGCTAAAACTCAATACAAATTTAGATCAAATTCATCAGTTTTTTCTGCATGTTGCATAATGTTTTCACAAAACACAAAAGGTGAAAATGGTAATGAAAAACTAAATGACAATAACGACCAACATTTTATGTAAGTAGACTTACTTTTCCATGTTTTCTTTCAATATTTTCTCTTCAGTGGCAACAGTACCATTTCTGAATAGCAAATGTTAGGCAGGGCACTAGGGCCATTTACAGAATATTACCTCTCATAATACATACATAAAGCCTTGATAGGTTGACGAGAGATATTGCACAATGGAGCTGTTGACTTTGTAAGCTTGTGAAGGACAGAGGGAAGGAGGGGTGGGGGGTGGGGGGTAGAACATCTTATTTCTGCTTGATGAAGCAAATGTATAACAGCTACACAGAAAAGAACAGTTCCACCTACATAGTGTGAAATTAAGCAAATTAGCAGAAAAGGCCTGTGTCTGTCTCGGATAAATGTGTGATTAATAAATGACCTATAACGCCCCTTTTACAAGATGTAATATAAGTCTCTGGTGTCCCCAGAATGTGTCTGTGAAGTTTCAGCTCAAAATACCCCACAGATCATTTATTATAGCTTGTCAAATTTCCCCCTATTTGGGTGTGAGCAAAAACACAAAGTTTTTGTGTGTCCCTTTAAATACAAATGAGCTGATGTTCCCGGCACCCTTTCCAGAAGAGGGCGGAGCTTTAACAGCTCGTGCTTCGGTTGCTCAACAATAACAAAGCTGGAGAATCTCACACAGCCAAAATGACGATTGTCAGTAACGGTTGTTAAGCCTTACACTGTTCAAACCAGAGTCGGACACTGATGGAGAGACTTTTAGAATGCATCTGGATGTTTCTGAACGGTTAGTGGATAAATTTATGTAGTTGCTGTGGAGTTGATTCAACTCATCGACTAGCATGTGCTGTCATGTTAATATTTTGTGCAAATCCAGCGTTGAATTGACCCTTGTTTGTGAAGCATAAAATGACTGCATGGTAACAACACTCTACTACAACAACACTTCCTTTTCTCTAAAGCAGCCCAACATGGCCTTTGTTGCGTGTTCTCGAGGGTAGGGTTTATGTAAATTTTAGTGTTAGTGATGTCACCAACCCGGGAAGAAGCTCATTGTAGTCCCTACCAGCCATTTGTTGTAGTCCTTAAACAGAGATTTCTTCAAAAGACAATATCTCTGTTTGCATTGAACTTTGAGCATTGTAACTTTGCAGATGTTGTTTATGCTCAAACAGCAACATTACACACTAACTAAAGTTAAAAAAGTGAAATCATAATCAAGGACCCCTTTAAGTGTTAAGTAGGTAAAACAGGGCACATTTTGAATCACATACTGAATGCACAACACCTTCTGAAGAATAATATCTTACTATCTTTAGACATATTTAGTCTGGTCAGGGACGGCGTGACGTGAAGGGGGTCTTGGGAGAAATGCTGGCTTTCACCAAGCTCTTCAGCCTACACTTACACACTTCTGATGTGCATTTAAAGGTGTATCAAAGTGATTTCACCAGAGTACTGGTATCAGTTTACTTTGCTTCCACACAGCATTTCATATGTGGAACTGAAACAGTTTATGCAAGAAATATGAGCTGGTGTTGAAAATACGTCAAAACTGGAATCAAATGTTAGGACTATAAAAACAACCTCTAAATTTTCTTCTTTTATATTCCACAGAAGAAATAAAGTTATGAGTTTGGAACGAGAGTGAATAAATTATGACAAAATTTTTTTTGAACTATCCTTTAAAAATCTGTATTGAGTTACAAGATGGGAATGCTCGATTGGCTCTGAGATGGATGAAAGAATATTCTAGAACATATAAAGCAGGAGGATTTACAATCATTCAACCTCTCCACCAAACTACACCAGGTAACGGGAAAATTGTTTTCACCTGAGAGGTCAAGCAGAAATCTAAAAGGAAAAAATGTATTACACAGCACTCTAGATACTCGAAATGCATAGGATGTGTGATGAGCAAAAAATAACACTTAAAATGACATGAATAATAACTTAAAAACGCACAAAGCAGCAACAAACAATAAATGAAAAATCCACTCAATGTTCACTCAATGTCGTCTTCCCTGTATTTGATGGTGGCTGGTGCAGTGTCATCCCCCTCATTGGCTTTCTGTGACTGTGACTCTGAACTCATAGCTGAGGGGGGTTTCTATCACCAATACAGCAGAAGCAATCTCAGGAAGATCTAACAGGGATGAAATTCCTTCAGAAGTGTGGGCTACTTCCCAAACTAAAAAATGTCCTCTCTAGCAGTTATTGATTCATAGAGCTGCAGTAAGCTCTAGATATTAATGTTGACCCCTGAAGCAGTAAGGTCACTGCCACTACTTTGTAATGCAAGGGGTAAATCCAGCCGGTTAAAACAGGAAGACTTCACCAAACAGAAATCTCTAGGAAGACGAATAAACATAAAAGTATACAAATATGCATGCATGTATCTAGACAGACAGACAGATAGACAGATAGACAGATAGACAGATAGACAGATAGACAGATAGATAGACAGATAGACAGATAGACAGATAGACAGATAGACAGATAGATAGATAGATAGATAGATAGATAGATAGATAGACAGATAGACAGATAGATAGATACTGTTGCCACTGAAGAGAAAATATTGAAAGAAAACATGACATACATGTGGCAATAAGGTCAAACACATGGTCAAACACAGAGGTGGTCCAGTCTTGTTATGGGGGTCTTGACAATGAAATCTTAACTGTATGAGGACATCATGAATTCTTTGAAGTATCAAGCCATTTTGGCAAAGAAGGTGATGCCTTCGGTGCAGAGACTATAGCTTGATGATCAATGGACTTTCCTGCAGGACAGCCGTCCCAAAGTATACATCCAAATCTACTAAAGTTTGGATCAGGGATCAGTCATGAATGTTTTTGAGTGGCCTGTGCAGTCTTCAGATTGAAATGTCATTGAAAATATTTGGTGGAATTTGTAGAAAGCAGTGGTAAGATGGGAACCATTGACTATCAGTGATCTGGAAGCTTTTGCACAGACACATTAAATTGATGTTTGATAGAAATAGACAGAAAAATCACATCACCCACTTGAGCACTTAAGCTCAGTGTCACTAGTACTATACCGTTCGCAAAACCACACTAAAAACTTCAATGAATAGAACTTTTTGACCAGCGACAGATCCAACACAATCAATTACTTTAGGTCTAAAAATAAATGTTTTGTGCCATTCTTTATTTATTCATGGAATAAATGTGTCTCTCTCTCATACACTGTAATAACTGTGTTATTCCACAGATCTGGAGCATTATAGTGGATCTTTGTCATCGCAGTCACACAGGAGCACTGAATAGAAACCGCTTCATTGTCAATGCTGTCAGCGAAGGGATCATCGTTCACAAGTGTGACAGAAAACAACCATGGCAAGAGAGAAGATGCTGACATTAATTGTGCCAGTACGTGCAAGAAAAAAACATGTTTAAATTTCCATACTGTCATACTTAGGCCTATAGTGCGAAGCGTGTGCTAGTAACTTTGAATAGTTTATCTTATTCTGTAAAACTCAGTCTAAATCAAAGGCTTTCTAGGTTTTAGTGGAATGTGGCAAGAAAAAGAAAGAGAAAGTCTCCACATTTCCACAGTCTCATCAAGTCAAGTCAAATAATTAACAATATGAAATATAAAAATAATAATAATAATAATAATTATTCTGTCCACCCCCTGCCTCCCTCTTTCCGTAAAATAAAAATAAAAATAATAATAAATACATAAATAATTAAATTGCTGTCAGGTCCAAATAATCATCAGCCCCATTTGGCTAACACAGCAGAACTCCAAAGAAGGCTCTACACCAAATAGAGGGTATGCACGTGACGTCACCGTTGACCGTTACGACTGCGGTTACGCCCACTGTGTGGCAAAAGACTGAGTGGCAGCATTGGTTTTCAGTGTGAATGCCGCGAAAAACAAACAAAGCACATCCAAAACGGGAAAGAGCTTTGTGATTGACTGTACAAATAGCTTTGACCCAAAACCCGAGGTATATATTTAAAAACTGCCGAAAGCTACAGAAAAAAAGAAGCAAATGGATCACTGAAATTCACAGAAACAGCTGGACTCCAGCAGAGAAACATGGATTTGCAGTTATCATTTTGTGTCAAATTGTTGGATTTTGAGGTAAAATCATACCGTATATATTGTATTGTTATATATTGTGTTGACAACTCATCAATTAAATATTTACCAACTTAAATTCTGCATTAAATTGGGTGTTTTTAAATAAACACTGACAAAAACTAAACTATATAAGTCTTAGGGCTGGACAGTGATTACTCGGATTTAAACCTACCTATATTGTAGTTATATAAAATATTCACAGGCAGATTTGCTTTACGTATTTCCCCGGCGTCGAAATCAGGCACATATAAATGTCAGGAAACACGACTCCTGGATATCCATGGATTAGGTTTATTTGACAAGTTGTAAGGAACACTTTCGAGTCCAACTATTAGTGTAATCTTTTGTTTTACTCGCGTTTTCGCAGTTTCCCCTATTAAATCCAGTCACGCAGCAGGTTCTTTTGCCACTCAGTCCAGCTGAGGGAGAGCTTTCCGGCGGGAAAGTGACGTCGATGCATACCCTCTATACATTTCCAAAGAAGTAAATTCCCCCAAAACCATGCATTTATTAATATATCTTACATAATTTGATAATGCTTTTTAGGTATCAAGTCTAGTCTAGTACTTTCAGCTCAACACATTCTTAAATCCATTTAGCAAAATTCTGCAGATTTTACCCCCAAACCAGTGCAAATTACGTCCAGGATAGACATTTATAACACTCACTGGTCACTTTATTAGGTGCATCTGTTCAACTGCTCGTTATCACAAATATCTAATCAGCCAATCACATGGCAGCAACTCAATGCATTTAGGCATGTAGACATGGGCTGCGTTCCAGTTTGTTTTTTTTGAGCCCTTCCCTCGCTAACTTCCCTCAGTCTCGTTGACTCGGATGTACGTCATTGCTTACGTTGCATGAGTGCCCACTACTGGCGAAACCTTTGCAATAGGCTAAATTGGAACGCCCTAAGCCAAAGATCACTTGGAATCTACTATGGAGTTGATTTATTTTTTTATTTTTTTCCCTGACGATTTGGTTAATGCAACATTCTATATACATATAGGTGTATTTGGGTTGTTTTAAATATTTAAAAAAAATAATATATATATATTATATATTGTGGTATATGGAGCTGCCTGAAGTGTACATATGAAGTAGACTTTCTCCCTCGATCAAAATCGAGGGGTCGAGGGTCTGTCCATATACACTTCCCTCGTCCACTTCACGAAGTGGAACGCACTTCAAAATGGCGGCACGGATTCCCCTGAGGTAAGTGCTTAGGGAAGTGCTTAGTGTGTGTCTAAAAGTGGAGTGGAACGCAGCCAGAGTCAAAACAACCAAGCTCTCTTTTAAACACTACATTATCTGAGAACAAAAGCTGAACACTAGTAATGCATGTGATGAGAGCAAGATATTACCTGCCTTTGATTAGCACTGCCATTTAAACGGCACAAAGGAAAAGCCTTTAAATTCAAATTCATCCCCCCTAATGGACCAATTAATGACGATTAACACCTATGAAATAGATGTGTGAAATATTCATGTGTTACGCTGAAACGCCCAGGTTTGATGCTAATAGCAGCTGCAGATAATTTAACTCTCATCTTTAATGCCTTCTCTTCAAGGGCAGGAACGAGGGAGTGTTGTTCTGAACTAAAGGCGGGTGAGAGAGCAGTTTAATGCTGTCCAAACTAATGTTTAATGATGAGGGCGGTCTCCATAACAGAGTCTCTCCTGTTTTAATGGACACCGCAGGTTCAGTCTGAATCGTTGTGTGTTCTCTACTGTAACTGCAGTGTAACTATGAGAGGCTCATCCAAATTAGATATACGAGTCAGAACTATACATTTAATTTTTACTTTTAGTGTAAAATACAATAAAGTAAAATGAAATTTAAAAAAAATATATATATTAACAAATATATTTTATATTTTATATATATATAAATATATATAAAAACAATTTATTTACTAAAAATGTGCCAGCATTTACATCTCAGTCTAGACCCTGAAGACAGAAACCTTGATGCATTAATTATCTTCTAATTTAATGCAACAATGAGACAGAGAGCAAGCAAGCAAGCGAGAAACAATCCTTCTCCTTGAAAAGTCCTGTCCGCTCTTCCTCTCAGGAGGCTGTGCGGTGTTATATGCTGTAGAGATGACAGCACTCAATGCTGATTGGACATGGAGTCAGACCCAGCTCATCACGCTCTCATAATAAGAGAGGAGAGTCTGAGACTGACGGTACCAGCCTGCCTCATAAACATCATCATTATGTTCTTTCTGTCTGTCTGTCACACTGCAGTGCTCAGAATCAATTCAATTCAATTCAATTCACATTTATTTGTATAGCGCTTTTCACGATACATATCATTTCAAAGCAGCTTTACAGAGAATGCATGTCAACATTACAATTTAAAGAATGCAGTTAGCAAATAATGTAATAATTTACAATTTACAATCACTTTTAGCAGTTTAACTGAACGTAGAAGCAATGAGCTCCAGGAAAAATGAATTACATTAACAATAATCAAGATATAGAATTTGTGCAATGTGCATGTTGATCCAGAATCAGCTCATAATATTTCCAGGAGTCCTACCTCATCTTGTTTCTGTACTATTCTGTTGGGTTTATTATTAGGGCCTGAGCATCGATGGTGTGAGGACCTTATTGTAATTGCTCGGTCAATTCTTCTTCTTCTCCGAAATGAATCGCATCATGCATACGCGTCAGAAGTGGTGAAAATTTACGTCTGATATGGGTTTCAGAATTAGGTGTGGCAAAATGGCTGGATAGCGCCACCTACAAAATTTCAATTAAGCGTCCTTTGCGCTACGTTTCACGTACAGGTATGAAATTCGGTAGACAGATGTAACAGCTCAATACCTACAAAAAAACCCTGGGTGCAAAATCTGTAAACCCAACAGGAAGTCAGATATTTTGAATTTTCTCTGCAAAATTCTTGCAGCTTTTGCCATTTCCAGACGTTGTACTTTAACAAACTCCTCCTAGAGCTTTAATAAGATCAAGGTCACATCAGTCTAATCTAGAGGCCTTTGCGACGTTAAATTGCAAAGATCTAGAGTTTTAGTTGAAGGGTGTGTCCGTGGCACCCTGACAAAGTCTGATGTTTTGGCATGAAAGAGGAAGCTGTTGTAACTCAGGCATACAGTGTCTGATCTGCCCCAAACTTCACATGTGTGATAAGAGTCCTGGCTTAAAGACATCTATATGCCAATATTTAGTTAGTCATAGCACCACCTGCTGGCAACAGGAAATGGCATGCTTTACACTAATTCACTACCAGAAACACATTTCAATGTCACGAAGTACCACGAAGTACCAAATATATCAAAAACACGTTATATAATGCACCACTTGGCTAAGTGCTAAAGTATGTGAATAACGCCATGAAACAGGAAGTTGTTGTAACTCGGGCATATAATGTCCGATCTGCTCCAAACTTCACATGTTTGATAATAGTCCTGGCCTGAAGACATCAACATGGTAATATTCAGTTACAGTCAAAGCGCCACCTGTTGGCAGCAGGAAGTGTGGCACTTTGAAATGACTTTGCCATATTTCCCTTGTATTTACTCGCTTACATGCATTTCACCCACTGTTCACTGTTTTCCTAAGGCCAACGGGTGGCGGTAAGCCTGGGTGCGAGGGCCCTTTCATCGCTGCTTGCAGCTTTAATTATTATTATTATTTAATGTTTTTTGTTTGTTTTTTTTGTAGGTTTGAAAATAACTAGCGGTGCACTGATATATTGGTCAGGCGAATTAATTGTACAATATTCAGCATTATACCATGTCCTAACCAGGCACGTTTCTAGCGTTAAGCTATATTTTTCTATTTACAAGAATAAAAATATGTATAAGGGTCAATGACATGACGGCTCATGTTTTTGTCCAAAGGTCTTAATAATAATAAAAAACAAAGATATTACATCCAAAGTATGTAAGGTACTACAACTAGATCTCTTTTATTGAATTCAAACGGTTTTAATTATATTTTGCTACACATAAAAGGTATTTTAAATATTCTGAAGTACCAAAAAGTCATTCGGTTTAACCGTTCAAAGGCCAATACAGCCATTTCATTTGTGATTAAAATATCTTAAAATGTAAATGTATATATTTTTTATTTTGGCATGATTTTATAACATCATATATCAACATAGAGCAAAATGGTATTCAAATTATGTGTAGAAGTCGTTGTTTTGTTATGAGAAAGCCATTTTAGACCATTTTAGATCAAGTCATGCAGTCAGTATCATGTGACAGGATGTGACATCATTTAGACACCTCCAAAGGTCCACATGGTCATGAAGCAAAGTAACTAACTCTCTTTTTAACTATCTGAAAAATTCATGTTTTCACTTGCTCATACGCATGTCCCGAAACATCAGGTCATTCGGTACAACCGCTAAAAAACATGGAAAACGTTGTAATATTTTAAAAACTTGTACTAAATATAAAAGGTTTGATTGTCCTTTTATTTGCTAGCTAGCAAGCTAATAGCTAGCTATCTAGATATCAGCTTGTTTGCATTGTTTGAATGTAATTCGGTAAAACCGAAATTTTGGTTAAACCAAATGACTTTTTTGGTGACAAATTTTGTCCATCTTGTAAAAAAAAAAAAGAAAAGACAAAAGCAGTGTTAATTGATTATAAAAAGCACAATCTCATTGTTAACACCTAATAGAACTTCAAAATTAATTACATCTCTATTATGTTTTTTTACACTTTTAAAAACCTTATTCGTCAATGACCTATAAATGTGCAAAAAAAGACATGCTGTAGATGTTATATAGATATGCTGTGTAGCTGCAGAATATATGCTATATACAATGGATGGATGGATGGAACGATAGACGGACGGATGGACGGATAGATCAATGGATAGATAGTTAGAATGAATGATAAATAGATAGATAAATAGACAGACAGACAGACAGACAGACACTGATTAAGAGACTCAGGAAGAAGTTACAACTTTTAGAATGCATCTGGATGTTTCTGAACAGTTAGTGGATAAATTTATGTAGTTGCTGTGTAGTTGATTCAACTCATCGACTAGCATGTGCCGTCATGTTAATCTTTTGTGCAAATCCAGCGTTGAATTGACCCTCGTTTGTGAAGCAGTCCAGTGTTAAATGACGGCATGGTAACAACACTCTACTACAACAACTCTTCCTCTTCTCTAAAGCAGCCCAACATGGCCTCACCCTCTTTGTTGTGGGGGCAGGGTTTGTGTAAATTTTAGGGTTAGTGATGTCACCAACCCGGGAAGAAGCTCGTTGTAGTCCCTACCAGCCGATTATTATAGTCCTTAAAAAGCGAGTTCTGTAAAAGAAAATATCTTCCTTTGCATTGAACTTTGAGCGTTGTAACTTTGCAGATGTTTTTTTTGCTCAAACATGAAATCAGGACCCCTTTAAAAAAGACAGGGAACAGATTGGAAAAGCATTTATCAGGCATTTATTTATAAGCCTAAAATAAAGCTTGGTGTGTGGTACAGATGAACTTAAGAACCATGGGAGGTGAAGAGATGCCAAAACAGTTTATATGTATTGCAGTCGGAGATTTAATTTGTCTTCTCTCCCTCTTCTGCTTCCCCTGGTTGAACTGTTCATAAAACACATCACTCTTGAGACCCCGAGGCATTGCAGCGAGCAAGAGCGAGAGCAGGACAGAATGTGCAAGAAATATAGCCGAGGGTTTTTGAGAGACAGAGGGAGGGAAAGTGATAAAGAGAGAAATAGGAAAGCATTACCAAAACTGATATTGTTGCAGAGGGGCTGTGAGAGACTGACACATCGTCAGCTTGACCTTAAATTCATTGACTGATTCATCACAGCAGACAACTTCCAGAAAACCGTTTTACAAATTTAACTCTTTATTTTTCCCAATGATCTTTGAAAATGTGACATTTCAAGAACATTGAGTATAATTTGTAATTTTATGTTGTAAATGAAGAAATGTCATGTTTTGAAGCTTTTTTAGTACCATTAGATTGTCATTAAAAGATAATGGAAAACAATTAAGCATATTTTCCACAATTCCATTACATTTAACGTTAAAAAACAGACAGGATGAATCTCATCATTTATATTACTTATTAAAATCACCATACATTTAGTCAATAGGCTACTTGAATTATATTATAAATTCATTATTTAAAATTTAATTTATTATTATTATTACAATGTTGATGATTTAAACAATATTTTTATCAACATTTCTGAAATGAATATTCAAATAAAATATATACAAATTCAAGTAAAACATATGGATGCATACTGGAAAAGGCTTAAATAACAAAAGGCAGACATGTTTTCAAAAATAAATTTTTTACTTAATCCATAATCCAAGGATTTTGTCTAGCCACAATGATTTGATCATCAAACATGTATCATGTTTACAAAGATCATATTTATAAAGCTACTTTGTACGTCCTAAAATCAAAAGGGACAACCAAAGTGTCTTGATAACATGCTTGAGATTTTGAAAATCACCGCTGTAAGACAATGATCACTCAACACCGGCACCACCAGCATTACATATGACTGATGTGTTGCATGTTTCAAGATCTGATAACACAGGGCCTGCAGCGAAGACGCACCACCAGCATCATAACACAATTGATCAAGATGTCAAAACCACTCCAATTTAGGCTCTACTTTTGTATGCTGCACATCAGTGAAAAAAATCCCTATTCACTGACAGCAAATGTAATCAAATCTCAAAACAAACATCCATTTTTCATACTGCACATTATAATTCTGTGATGCCCAAATTAACTTTTTTAAACAACTGATTATAATTTGCGTTTTATTCATAAAGGCACAATATGTAATATTTCGCCACTGGAGGTCACCTATTCAGGCCTAGCTCGATGACGGAATCATGGGAGATGTCGTCTTCACCTCACAGCCGGTGGAAAAGAATCGGGACAGGACTCGAGCAGAAATCATGTTCATGGATGAGATTATTAACGTTACTGTAGTATGAAGCAGAGTAGTATGCTGGAGTGATTGCTAATGAGAGACGAGCGCGACATGTCTGGAGAGCAGCAGGACTTTTATTATGCCACAGTCGCCGCTTCCACTTCTTCCGGTCAAGCGTATAAGGAGTAATGCAGCACTGTTTTATCATATTAGATACATTTGAGTGTGTTGAAAATGATGTTATAACGTTTCTCTGTGCGTTCGCTCGGTGGCTGCTAAGAGACACTTGTTGCACAATGCAGTAAGCTAGATCAATATTAGAATATCATATTTTATAAATGCTGGATGGCTTGTGTTGCTAAATGGCATGGAATTAATTATAAAACATATTGTATGATGGAGAGAATGCTGTATTATGGTTACTAAAGAAAGCTGCATCTGGTTATGCTATGTTAGCCACACAAAATAGTGTTGTCTCAGAGGATAAAAACATGGTACTTGCAGAAAATCAAGAAAACGAAATTCAAACAATAAGACTAAACGTGTTGAGCTATATAACAATGATTAGTTTATTAGTTTTATAGTGTACCAAATGTGACGGTTCCCTGTATAGTTAGCAGCATTATTTGGGAGAGATTTGTTTTTCCTTAAGAAAAATCAAACTATTGGTATCGGCATCGGCCGATATCATTCTGAATAATCGGCTATCGGAATCGGCAGAGAAATTTAGTATCGGTGCATTTCTCTAATCCAAATAGTTGTTACCTTGTCTAATAAAATATGTAATATATTAAAGCGTTTTTGGCGTTTCCATGGTTTCTACAAAATATTCGAGGAAATCGAGGGTAACGTGGGTAAGATGTTATCGATAGGCTACGCATGGACACGGTCCCTGTCCTGGTTAAAAATGCTTATTTCTCTGTATTAAAACATTCTTGGAAACATTTGGGATAACATAAGTACACAAGTCAACAAAATCTATAACATTGTTCTAGTGTTTTTTTTTTGGATTTATATATTTTTATTTAGACATTTTAATATCAGGCATTTATCGGACATCACATGAAAAAACCTGCAGGCCGCAGCATGTTGCTACATTAAGTGGAACAGTGGGCTGTTTGACTGCAATGCCAGCAAAATTAAATTAATAACATGCTAAAATTGTCTGATCCCCATCTGATGATACGCTTTATGCATTATACATTACGAGGGGCATCTGTAGTTCTTTGGCACTGCCAAAAGAACAATCCCTTGTGTTTCTGGGGTGTTTAGCAATTCAATTCCACGTTCAAGTGAAATTTGAATTAATTAGCCATGGACTAAACAAACTGAAGGACATTTTAAGGTGATCAATGAGGTGAACTAATGAAGGTCTTAGAGACGAGACCCAAAGCAAGAGCTAAATGACCCTCTTCACTGCACAAAAAAAAAAAACCTTACTGACCCAACCAAAGCCCCTGGGAAGAAACGGTGACCATGTCCTTACTCTTGCGTCAGCTTTCTGCTCTAATTTGCTCCCTCTCGGCTCGGCTACATGTGTACTAGCGCATCGCGGCTTAGAGAAAGAACGCACCGCCCCTGCATCATTAAAGCAACACTGGCCCAAGCCAGCGCTAACCTGAATACACATCTACTGCATCCCTCCGATACCAGTAAGAAGAGTCAATTAATTTCTCAGAGCTCAGAGTGTAACAGCGCTGCGTTTGTGGTCTCTGTGGGTTTAAAGACGGAGCTCTCATTTCCGGAACCCTTGACTCCATAGATCTGAAAGTGCTGATGTATGCTAGTGAGAGTTACGCATGGATACGGGTTTGAGATTAGATCAATACACAACACTTAAATGGGTTTTCCTGTTAGAAAATGAAGGAAATCAGTCCTGGCCTTCAGCAAACAGTCCCTGTTATGAGACCTGAATATCAGTAGAGCGCAACAGTATTTTTGAATCTATAGTCTAGGTATTTCCAAAACATTATTCAGTAAGAAGATCTAAGCCTTCAAACAAACCAAACAGATTCAAGATGAATCACAATATTCAATTCAGGAAATTAACTACTATCTATTGAATGAGCAACATGGATATAATATAAAATTATTAAGTCATTTTCCATTAAGCACAGTATAGGCAAGGATCGTCAACAGTAGCAACAACTGACTAGTCAGTTAGTGAGTTAGTGAAAACTAGTGAGCTCTTTGCAATTTCTTAGCTAAGATTTTTGTTTGTCATTGAATTCATTCTCTTTATAAACATCCTCTATTCCAAGAAAGACATCCTCAGACAATTTACTGGTGACATGATCTTTATTCTGCATAATTTTACCGGGCTTACTTAAAGGGTTAGTTCACCCAAAAATGAAAATTACCCCATCATTTACTCACCCTCAAGCCATCCTAGGTGTATATGACTTTCTTCTTTCAGCCAAACACAATCAGAGTTATATTAAAAATAGCCTGGCTTGTCCAAGCTTTATAATGGGAGTGATTGGAGGATGAGATTTTGGCATGGCATTGTGTGCTACGTCGCAGAGCTTTTTAGACACAAGTCGAATTCGTATGGCTGTCACGGCGGAAGCTCGTTATTTTACTTTATAAAGTTTTAAATAAGGATATTTGTTTTACACAAATGTATCGATTTACTTCAGAAGGCCTTTATTAACCCCCCGGAGCCACATAGAATACATTTTATGATCAATGGATGCACTTTTTTGGATTTCAAAAAGTCATCCTCCAATCACTCCCATTATAAAGCTTAGACGAGCCAAGGATATTTTTAATAACTCCGTGTTTGGCTGAAAGAAGAAAGTCATATACACATAGGACGGCATGAGAATTATGGGGTAATTTTCTTTTTTGGGTGAACTATCCCTTTAAGACCAATTAGTTGACTAGTCATTCACAACAACCCACTGAAGAGTTGATTTTGTAAATAAGTTTATCAAAAGTTTATTGTTCAAGATTATTTAATGCCTTTGAGAGGCTTTTATGTTCACCAAGGCTGCATTTATTTGATACAAACAGTAAATAAAAAGTAAATATATAATGAGCTGAATTTTCAGCATCATTACTCCAGTCTTCAGTGTCACATGATCCTTCAGAAATCATTCTAATATGCTGCTCAAAAAACATTTCTTATTGTTATCGATTTTGAAAACAGTTGGGCTGCCTAATATTTTCTGTGTAAACCTTGATAATTTTTTTCAGGATTCTTTGATGAATAGAAAGTTCAAAAGAACAGCATTTATAAGAAATATGAATCTTTTGTAACACTCTAAACGTCTTCACTTTTGATCAATTTGATGCATCTTTTTTTGAATAAAGTTATTTTCTTCTATAATTCTTCTTCATAATTCTTCATCATTATGCTTATTTTACCTTTTAGATAATTACAAATATTACCATCATTATTGGTAATATTTACAAAAATATATAAAATGTAAATATAAGTTTTATGAGAGTGGATGACCACTGTTAATTCACGATTCCCACAGATTAGAGAATGTTGCTTCAGGAATGAGGGTAAAGTCATATTTTACCCGGAATTCTGCAACTGAATTTTTTTTATTTTTTTTTATTAATTAAATCACACTGACTTCTACAGAAACATATAACATTACTAAACCTCAGAGCTCATCGTAAGTCTTTTTTTGAAACATGTGGCCTACAGTATGTTACCTGTAAAAACTAACTTCTATGTGGAGAACACAAATGGGGATTTTATTTCCGCAACATGACTGTTGCACTCTTTGATTGGTAAAGCAATCTGTAAAATTTTAAAGAATCAAAAGAATTTAATGTAACAACGGAGGTGTGAGATCTGAGATAATGAAAGTCAGTGTAAATTCTCCAGGACCAATTCATCTACTGTGTAGTCAATGAACAGGAAGGTTATATTAATACAAAGTATTCAAAGTAAAAGAATGAATCATCCTTAAATATAACACCAGAAATTCTGAAAAAGTGACCACTCATATCTGATCTAGTTATGTGCCTTTCATAAAATGATCATGAAGACGTTCCCAGAATTCACTTCCAAGAATTCTTTGAATGTCCTGTGCATTTAAAAAGTAATTAGTCCATTTACACGTGAGCTCAAATACACTGTTGATCAAGGGCAGACTGGATCTGTATCTATGGGTACTAATGCAGTTTTCAAAAGCATCTAATAAAAAAAAAGTATATTTTTTATTTTTTTATTCTCTAATCTTTTTTTCCCCACCACAGGAAACGTTATCAAATAACATTCAGACTTTCACTTCAAAAGACTCTCACTTCCTTATTATCTGTCCCTCTATCTGACAAATCTCCATGGAGACGGTGACACTTGACCAATGAAAAAATGAGGGCCTTTTATTGAAGAGTCATTTAATGCTCCCTGGAAGCTATAGTGCCAATAAGAGGCCATTTTACTAACCTGATCATTATAGATTTCCTTCAACATCAGCGATTTGTTCATAACGAAATGTTAATGATAATTGTAATGACCTTGCGGGATACATATTACATATTATATTATTATATTTATAATGTAAAATTAAAGGTAATAAAGAACATGTGTAACCCTAGCTGGTGAGCACCACTTATTTTCTTCAAAGAGTTAGTCTAGTTTTTGAAATGCAAACTTAATTAGCATATAAGACATTAAGATATTTAAAAGAATATGACTTTAAAGGTTTATTCTGATGTGGAAATGAGCTGCTACAACATGCAAGCAAGCAAGGACAGAAAGTAGCGGAGAATGAATGTTCTGTTGCCTTGGCGATCTGAGAATGGAAGCAGAGAGATGTTAGCCAATCACAATGACAAATTGTTGGATGCCGCGGAGAAATGTGGACGTGTGCAGATTTTAAAAGCGTGCTCTGAGACTCACGGTGTGTGCGAGTGAATTTATGTGAGCGCATATATAATTGTATGAGAAAGCGAGAGAGGATTAGGTCTTTTGTTTATACCATCTGATTGTTCTGCATCTCAAATGCGCTGGATCTCATCACTCCACAAAAACAATCCTATTTCATGACACTCGGACAAACAATATCCACAAGTTTGTTATGTTATTCCAGGTTTTCCACATTTTGGCAGTGTACTTTAAGCCTGAGCCAATGACTGTGGCCACCAACATGCTGGCAACCAAAACAGTCAAGTGTAATTCTGTAAATGCCATGTTCCCTTGGCTCATTTATGCAGATATTTGCTCTTCATTTGGCTGCTTCTTTCTCTGTGGGTCTGGGCAGAGCACCAGAAGTCCTCCACACTCTCAGAACGGCCCTAGATACCATGGCAGAACACTCAATGGCGTGACATCTCTGTTCAGGTCCGGCCAAAGAGAGCACCGGTGCGTGCATGCATGTGCATGTGAGACGCTGGGAGGGAGGCCAATTTAAGCATGACTCCTGTCCAAAATGCCCAACCATACATGACTGCCAATGACACACAACAATACACAAGCAGAACAGCTCTAGAGAGAGAACGCCGCTCGAGATGATCCATATGACATACTCCATATTAAAAAACACAAGTAAAAAACTTAGTGAGCTGCCAACCTAGATGTGGCAAGCAGGGCGGGGCCGAGAGCCATGGGAACGGAGCAAGACCTGTGGAGTGAGTGATAATGAGCGTCACCTGTGCGCCACACCTGATGCGAGTCCCACGGAAGAGCTCTGGAATGATAACAGGAGTGATGACAGTGAAGGACAAGAGAGGACCTGGCCTGGACTTCATGTTGTTGTTTTGTTTTAGTTTAAGTGTCAGTCGTCCGTGAGGGGCTGCTGCTTTACTTTCATTTTGCTGTTTATGTATATTTTGTGATTAAACTTTACATTTACTGTTTTGCCTGTTCCTGTCTCTTTCTTCCTTGAACACAAACCTTGTTACAGTAGACAACATTTTATTGGGCCAATATCAAATGAAACATTGCATGTACACTGCCCTCCAAAAGTTTGGAAACGCCCTAGAAAAGTGGGGTTTTGGACAATATTGGCATGAATCCTCTTTAATTTGTGATAATTTTGCACTGATAAGGGACAACACAAACTACGAAAACATATTTTATTACATAAACAGTTTATATATAGAAAAAACGTAAATTTTCGATTCATCAAATTATCCACCATTAGCAGCTATCTGACCTAAACTGAGTTCTAATTGGTTCATTGTATTCTAAATTTAATTGGCAATCAATTGTTGAAGCTATTAAGGTGTGCTGACTCAAAAATCTTTTACAAACCTGGGCCAAGTTTAAACCAGTAACCAGGCATCACAGCTGGCAAAGGGGCATAGGCAAAGGGGCATGTCTGACTTTGACATGTACACTACAGTTCAAAAGTTTGGGATCGGTACGATTTTTAATGTTTTTAATAGAAGTTTCGTCTGCTAACCAAGACTGCATTTATTTAATTAAAAATACAGTAAAAACAGGAATATTTTGAAATATTATTACAATTTAAAATAACTGTTTTCTATTTGAATATATTTGACAAAGTAATTTATTCCTGTGATGGCAAAGCTGAATTTTCAGCATCATTACTCCAGTCTTCAATGTCACACGATTCTTCAGAAATCATTCTAATATGCTGATTTGCTGCTAAAGAAACATTTCTGATTATTATCAATGTTGAAAACAGTTGTGTACTTTTTTTTTCCGGATTCCTTGATTAATAAAAAGTTCAAAAGAACAGCATTTATTTGAAATTTAATCTTTTGTAACATTAAAAATGTCTTTACTGTCACTTTTGAATGATTTAATGCATCCCTGTTGAATTAAATTATTCATTTCTTTAATTTCTTTTCAAAAACATTAAAATAAAAATTCTTACTGACCCCAAACTTTTGAACGGTAGTGTATAATGTTACAAAAGCTTTGTATTTCAGAAAAATGCTGTTCTTTTGAACTTTTTATTAATCAAGGAATCCTGAAAAAAAAAGTACACAACTGTTTTCAACATTGATAATAATCAGAAATGTTTCTTGAGCAGCAAATCAGCATATTAGAATGATTTCTGAAGAATCGTGTGACATTGAAGACTGGAGTAATGATGCTGAAAATTCAACTTTACCATCACAGGAATAAATTACTTTGTAAAATATATTCAAATAGAAAACAGTTATTTTAAATTGTAATAATATTTCAAAATATTCCTGTTTTTACTGTATTTTTAATTAAATAAATGCAGTCTTGGTTAGCAGACGAAACTTCTTTTAAAAACATTAAAAATCGTACCGATCCCAAACTTTTGAACGGTAGTGTATATATTGCTATTATTATGTAATCAAAATGAAAATTATTATTGCTGGTCTTCAATATAATGTCAAGTTACTTTAATGTATTTGCACCAAAAAATGATAAAGATTTATGCTGATATCGTCCAAAACCACACTTTGCCAGGAGTGTTCCCAAACTTTTGGAGGGCAGTGTATACTTACAAAAATAGTGCTCAAAATTCAATGCAACAAACCTAAGCATATTCATACAGGATGCTGGCTGAGTCAAGAGAAATGTTGAATATAAATAAATATTAAACTGTATAGAAAAAATATCAATAGTAAATATGCATATCTTGCACTATATCCCTGCTGGGGAAAAAAATAAAATAAATCTTAAACCAGTCTAAGCTGTTTTGCTGGTCTTAGGTGGTCTCTCAGGCTGGATAGGCTGGTCTGTTGGCTGGTTTTAGATGGATTTTGGATGATCGGACAGAGAAATTGGCAGCACCAGCTTGGCTGGGTAGAGAGACAATCTTAAATCAGCTAAGACCAACATAAACTAGCAAAGCAGTTTAGACTGGTTTAAGCTTTTTTTTCTTTTCTTTTCTTTTTTTTTTGGCTTGTTCTGCTTGATTTGACTGTCTGATTGGTGGAATTTTTGCACATCATCATGGGTAATGTAGTTTTTCACCACAATTTGCTGATTATTTAAAAAAATAAGTTAAAATAATGTGGGCTAAGAGCTTTAACAGAAGCATCAATTAAACTTGTAGCTCACTGTCTTTAAAGGTTTATAAGTTATCGTTAAAAAACAATTTCGCTATGGAGAAAATAAAAGGAATTTTAACTTCTGGAACCTGACTCTGGCACTATATTGTCAATAGAGTAGCGAAGCACAGCTCACACAGAAATCCCTTTCAAACCTCATAAAGCTTTCTGTTTGTTAACAGAGTGAATTTGATTGACCAACTTGAACTCGTTACAATGTCTGAAGGGAATCTCTCCCACCCTCATGCAGAAATCCTGATTGTGTAAATCCCTATTGAAAAGACTTGATTTCGCCCACATGCAGAACACTGGTAAATGTGACCGCACTTTTAGTCATATAGTTATATTTATGCATATATATATAACATACAAGACAATAAGCTTGCTAGATTTGGAACAGAACTACACTGCTATTATCCAATAAAATAACTTTTATTTTATCATAACCAGACAGTTATCTTTACCTGAAATAACCCAAGTAGCCTTCAACTAAAAGTGAACTAAAAAAACCCCAAAGTGCTATTAAAGTGTGCGTCTGGCATATATGTATATTCAAATCAAGATGTTCGTTAAAATGTTAAGATGTTCGTCTCCTGGGTTTTTACTGGTTAGAGATGTTGGTGGTGGCCCAAAGGCAACTCCGGCAAAGCAAGGTTTTCAAGACGCCCTCAAAGCATATCACAAGCCCTCAGCAGGAGTGCCGGAACAACAGGATGGAAAAGGTGGGGTGGATAACAGCCTCGGAATTATCTCAGGATGAAGGAACTCCAGAATTAGCCTGTTATTGCCCCTGGAAGAGGACGAGATGCGATGAGAACGAGCGCAACCTCATAAGAAAAACAGAACCTTGTGTGTGCGATTAAGACAGGAAGATCCCCAGAGCTCCTGGCCCAGTTCTATTTAAACTGTAGCTCTGCAAACAGATGCTGTCAGGAGTTTTTTGGACATTTGGGGCTAATGATTTATTGCGGTCTGGTTCGGTTCTTAATATTCAAGTACAGAGCTGTCTTTTGGGAGAACTTCTGATGAGAAAAGCTATTCTGCTAAATCTAGTGATTACTCCGTCTGTCCTATCACAATTAACAATGTGTCTCTAGTGTCACTTATGAATCAATGCCAGTGTAAAATCTTCATTAGAAGAAGCATGAGTTGTTATTTGCCGCTTTCCTCTCAAAGTGCTTAGATTTCATTTGCACATATACATATAATCAAAACACATCTAACCACTGTTTCTCACATGTATTGTGAGTAAACATGACGTGCCAAGTTTGAACACGTGTAAATGCAAATTAAATTAGAGGGAATAATTATTTGTGAATAATGACAAATTAATTCTGTTGCACATCAAGCAAATCTAACTTGTATGGTACTTTTAAATTGTTTTCATATCTTTCTGAGGTGTGACGGCCACTGAGCAGCATGAACATTCTTCAAAACATTTTCTTTTGTGTTCTGCAAAAGAAAAAAAATCATAAATTTTGAATAATTTGAGGGTGAGTAAATGATAACAAAACTTTGATTTTTGGATGAACTATCCCTTCAAAACACAACAAGATAAACACAACGTGTCTTGTAAAACAACTTGGAGAACTCCTAAGCAGATGTCTGATGAAGTGATTCTGGTACATTCCTGCAGTGTATAAGCTCATTGTTTGTTCTGGATGGTACCATGACCGGTTCGGTTTCCCTAGCACCTGTGAACATCCACTTGGAAATGTCTGTGTCTGCAAAAGAGCTCAGTTTGCCTCGAGAAAAAACCTTGAATAATCTGAAATATCTGCACCACTAGTGCCACAAAATGGAATAAACAAACAAACAAATAAATAAAAACTGTTCTGCCCCAAACCCACACCACTGGTTGAGTCAATGTTGCTATTTTGGGTTGGACGAGTACATCACCTTTAACTTAAATGGCTTATTTAATTTAAGAGAAAGCAGTGGAAAACAAAATTCACAGAATGCACTTTCTTAATAGGTGAAAAAAGGGAGTATTGCACCATTGGCACCAAGTTTCCAAACTCTACTGACCCAATAATATGAGATAGGAACAGTAATTTGTCATGTAGGCCAACAAAAACAGAGAGGTTCAAACCTTAATAATCAGAGTTTCTGTGTCAAAAGTGACCAAAACAGATATATTCTATATACAAGATAATTTGCTTTATCTCCTGCTCTCTCTCCAAGTCCATTAAGAAAGAGACCTGCCATAAATTCTGCAAGAGGAAGACCTTTGAGAAAACTTGAAGCATCTCACTCAATAACAACCATATACGCATAATAAGTACAAGCAATGAGAGAAAATCTTCATGAAACATTGATTGGAATCAAAGGCTATTGAATTTCTGCTGTGACTCCTGTACACATGAGAGGAGAAACTAGACAGAAAACATGCCTGCCCTTTATCAAGAAAAACAGATGGCAGAAACAGCCATATATTTGGTACAACAGAGCTGTTCAGTTTGTAGTCCAAAAACCTGGACGAGAATTAGCATTTCTGAGCCTTGTGTTCCCTCTGGAATTTCTAATGGGTTTTTAGAATAGTGGTTTTGGATTTTGGCGTAAAATGAGGTCTGTGGTGAACATTACTTGAAGAGACTTTCATGTTTTGTTCTACAGCATAAATTATAATCAGTTACATCTCAAATGTGAATTCTGAAACCATTGTGCACTTTAAAAAGAAAAAGAAAAAAGGTTGCTACACAAGGACTACAAGCACACAACGGTTTCCACAAAACTGTTATTCTAAAAACCCATTAAACATTGTGAAATGGCCTACAAATTATATCATGACTGAAGAGCTCTATACGAGGAATATAGAGAAAAGATCCCTATCTAAATTCTACAGTGCAGGAAAATTCCATTTGAAGAGCAATATTTCATGAGCAAGATGTAGAAACTTCTGTATTTTTAAAATGAGTTACCAGGTTTGCAGTAAATCTTTAAGGAACACTGCAAGGTTTCATTATTTACAACAGTATAAGTGTTTTACCAGTCTAGGTTTAGTGGTGGTCCACTGCTGTAGACATGAAGATTCAATTTGTTCAGTTACATAATGGATCATTGGGTAAAATTAAGCCAAAAGCTGATTTCCCAGTTGTGGGAGTTTAACATTATTCAGGTTTCTGTTGAAGAATCCTGGTGGTGGTCTGACAGGAGGTTTTTGTTACTAGTCCTATACTGGAAATTGTTCAAGAAATATATCCTAGAACATTAATTTACCACGTTCAAAGACTCTTTCCTAAGTCTAGCAACCAACATGGGTTTTAAGGTAGCTTTAACACTCAAACTGAAACCAAATGTGTCCACCACCACAATGAGATGGATGGGGAAGCCACATAATGCCAGAGTAATGTAATGCCAAAACTTACATTTGACAGCTGTGTTCTTGTCATAATTTCTCCCGACAAACTCAAAGTAATGTCAATATTTTCAGCCGCTGAATATATGCTTTTCCATATTCCAAGCTAGCTTGCTGCAATGGAGACACATGCACATGCGAGTCATGAAGAGTACGAAAATTAATCTAGGAATCGGATTGTTGGATTTCAAATAAGTAGGGTTTGAGGCAACAAAAATAATGTTGTAACAAGCTATTTTATGGATGGTGACTGTAATATTATTACTAAAATCTTCTTAGTAACTACTAGTTACTGCATTATACTGCAGTACATAAACTAAAGTCTCTGCACGCCGCCACTTGACTCTAGAGCAGTGGAGACATGTTCTCTGGAGTGACGAATCACGCTTCTCTGTCTGGCAATCCGATGGACGAGTCTGGATTTGACGGTTGCCAGAAGAACGGTACTTGCCTGACTGCATTGTACCAAGTGTAAATTTTGGTGGAGGGGGGATTATGGTGTGGGGTTGTTTTTCAGGTGTTGGGCTTGGCCCCTTAGTTCCAGTGAAAGGAACTCTTAATGCTTCAGCATACCAAGACATTTTGGATAATTTCATGCTCCCAACTTTGTGGGAACAGTTTGGGGATGGCCCCTTCCTGTTCCAAAATGACTGCGCACCAGTGCACAAAGCAAGGTCCATAAAGACATGGAAGAGCGAGTTTGGTGTGGAGGAACTTGACTGGCCTGCACAGAGTCCTGATCTCAACCCGATAGAACACCTTTGGGATGAATTAGAGTGGAGACTGTGAGCCAGGCCTTCTCACCAACATCACTGCCTGACCTCACAAATGCGCTTCTAGAAGAATGGTATAAAATTCCCATAAACACACTCCTAAACCTTGTGGAAAGCCTTCCCAGAAGAGCTGAAGTTGTTATAGCTGCAAAGGGTGGGCCAACTCCATATTAAACCCTACGGATTAAGAATGGGATGTCATTGAAGTTCTTTTGGCAATATAGTGTGTGTATATATATATACAGTGGTATATCGGAAGCAACAGAAGATACTTGCATGTTTCCCGGAAGACAAATTAAGTACAATTTACCTTGATCTTTAAATTCAAAAAGTTTTCACCTCCCGACTCTTAATGCACCGTGTTTCCTTCTGGAGCATCAGTGAATGTTTGAAAATGTTTTAATAGTTGAGTTTGAGTCCATCAATTGTCCTCAGTGTGAAAAGATGAATCTCAAAATCATACAGTCACTGCTGTAAAGGGTTCAAATATGCAAAAAATCCTTGAAAACTGAAGAATCTGCAGGACATGGAGGATTTTTCTGAAGAACAGAGTTCAGTTTAACTGCTCAGAACAAACAAGGGACTCATGAACAACCATCACAAAACAAAAAAAACAGTCATAGATCATCCAGGTAACCACACACAGTATTAAGAATCAAGGGTTCCCAAACTTTTGAACAGAGATATTTTAATAAATTCAGCTACTTTTTTGTCTTGTGGATTATATGTAAACATCTTTTATGTAAAATATCTTACTTGCGTTTTTTATGATCTCTCTTATTTTGTTAAAATTATTCACATTTTCACAGATTCTGCAAGGGGTTCCCAAACTTTCGCATACCACTATATATATATATATATATATATACACTGTACTGCTTTGACACAATCTGCATTGTTAAAAGTGTATATAAATAAAGGTGACTTGACTTAACTTGATTTGTACGTAAGTGGTTCACCAAAGTTTGTTCTCTTTTGACCTCTTTATTCACTAAATTCAAGCTAACTGAATGAGTTCATCTGTGAAATCAGACTTATGGAAGCAGTTTATATAAATGCTGCTATTTTTAATGAATAGATGTGGCATTTTCCTACTCATCATGAATATATTACCACTGCACAGTAATTACAATTAAATGCAGAGAAAGAAAGGTTGATTATCAGAGCTAAAACTAATTTCCATGAAAGATGCAGTCCAAACTGCAGGGAAAGAGGGAGAGAGAGAGAGTAATTTGCCCCTTCATTTCAGCAGACACAGACTAAACAAATGCTCAGTTAATTAAACAAATAGGGTCTTATATCGTCCTTATAAAAACGCTGCAACACATAGCCTGAACAATAGCATTAAAGCTATTAAGCTTAGCCTGTCGTTAAGCTAATTAACATGTAACCAATGACATTTCTGCTGCAAGCCAGTGCTAGACGGGATTAATGCTCAGCAGTGCTGGGCTGATGTTTTTTTTTCGTAAATCTAATGTAAAACTGATTTAATATATCTCCTAATTTCATATAAGTCGTATTGAAAGAGAATATTGTTTAGTATCTTTGCATATTAATCTGAGATAGAAAAGCATTTTTACATCAAATAAAAATAAACACATTTCTTATTACAAATATCTATAGAAAATCATTAAAAGAACAACAGAACATGTATTAGATGGTGTCTATAGATATGTGGTATCATGTAAATCTATTCAGCACCAAAGTTAATGAGCCATAAATTGTGCATAAATGTGTATAATAAAACAAAGAAAGACAAACAAATAAATCCGCCCTACTGTAGCCTACGAACAACAATGGGTGATACACAAGACCTTTAACAGGTGCTGAAAATGTGTGTGTGTGTGTGTGTGTGTGTGTGTGTGTGAGAGAGAGAGAGAGAGAGAGAGATGTTACCATATAAAGAGCTGGTTTCTATGGTTACAGTCTGGCTGTGACAGTGGATGCTTATAGATGCATGTCAGAATTCATAAATAATATTCATACATTACAACCAATTTATGCAGAACACTGCATAGTAAAGGTCTGGTAGTTTGTAATAATGTTGTAAACTTTCTTTTCTCATATACATTGTGATATAGTATTCAGGTACTACTACAAAATCATACTGTGGTGGTACCATGGTGCAGTGGTGGTAATCAGATAATAATACTATAGTACTTTCATATATAATATGGTACAGAATGATAAACCTTCATTTAGCATGATTTATCACAATAAACCATACTAAAGCCATCCTCAAAACTGTTATTTTAAAAATAAAATAAAATTTTAAAAAAATCTTAAAATATTACAGCAATTTGTGTCCATAGGAAGAAAAATTCCAGTCAGTGCATTTCATACCAGGTCATAAATTTAGCCCTAAAAACACCTCTGAGATTTTAGCTCCATGCTGCACAATCACGATTATAAAGCAGCGCTGCATCTCCAGAGTGCAACTGCACCATACAGTTCAATAAATACTGCTCTTTCAGCTCTTATGGGAGATATACATACACACACTCATACTAAACCTGTGTGAGATCTAAGATCTATTACATCATTATCATCCCTATTAGGTCTGTTTATTTCTTCCCTGCTGATGTGATTCCCTTCAGACACCTGTAACCACAGAGCAGTGTTACATCACTTCCTTTCACCTCCTTTCTCGCTCCCAGGATGTACACCACAAGCCTCACACTGAACTTCATGACACAAGGTATTTTTTACACATAAAATAAGGTCCCTTAAAAATATAGTTTATTCTTAAAACAACTACAATAAAGGCCCGTTCACACCAAGGATGATAACTATAATGATAACAATAAAGATATAGTTTTAAAAATCGTTCTAAACATAAACGAATAGCAGAGTCCACACCACAACTATAACGGTGACGACAGAGGAATCATATCGTTGGAATCACTTTCAGATAAATTATTTCCAGCTGATGAATGATAAAAATTGTCAGCCAGTAAGAATACATCCTGCTTTTACTTGAGCATTTAAAGGGTTAGTTCACCCAAAAATGAAATAATGACATTAATTACTCACCCTCATGTCATTCCACACCCGTAAGACCTTCATTCATCTTCGGAACACAAATTAAGATATTTTGATTAAATCCGATGGCTCAGTGAGACAGCAATGCCATTGAAAATCTCAAGATCCATGAAGGTACTAAAAACATATTTAAAACAGTTCATGTGAGTTCAGTGGTTCTACATTAATACTATTAAGCGACGAGAATACTTTTTGTGCGCCAAAAAAACTAAATGCCAACTTTTCAACAATACAGTGATGGGCCGATTTCAAAACACTGCTTCGGAGCTTTACGAATCGAATCAGTGATTCGGAGCGCCAAAGTCACGTGATTTCAGCAGTTTAGCCGTTTGCTAGGAGATCCGAATCACTAATTCGACTCCGAAGCAGTGTTTTGAAATCGGCACATCACTATATTGTTAAAAAGTCGTTATTTTGTTTTTTTTGGCGCACAAAAAGTATTCTCGTCGCTTTATAATATTAAGATTGAACCACTGTAGTCACATGAACTGATTTAAATATGTTTTTAGTAGCTTTATGGATCTTGAGATTTTCAATGGCATTGCTGTCTATAGAGGCCTCACTGAGCCATCGGATTTAATCAAAATATCTTAATTTGTGTTCCGAAGATGAACAAAGGTCTTACGGGTGTAGAACGACATGAGGGTGAGTAATAAATGACATTATTTTCATTTTTGGGTGAACTAACCCTTTAAAGCAGCAGAAGACAAAACTGTGGCACGCGCTTAGAATAAACAGAACAATGTCATGTGTTGGTGAGGACGTTGATATAGTTATTGTTATCGTTATATTTATATTTATAGCTATTGTTCTTGGCGTGAACTGGCTTTTAGGCCTATTCTGGTGCTTGCTACACAACACTGTATTGATATTATATTTTGATATTTGATATTTTATGTGTGTTATCTACTTTTTTCCTCAACTTAATTCATAAGAAATGTAAGATTTCTGTACGTTTGAAAATCAGCATTCAAAATGTAACCAACAGCAATTACAGCATCATAATTCTTGCATACTACTTTGCAATTGGTTTTCTTTACTGATTTTATTTGAATACTTAATTTTGGTTGATTTTGTTCAGGGTTATTTTTTCATTATTTATATACTTTTACTATGCTACACCTATTTATTTCAGTTATTTACCATGGCCGTTTTCATCTAATATATATATTATTTTATTTCAGCTTTCAGCAAAAAAACATTGTGTACTACAGTATAGATTTCCTCCCCATTCCAGGATTAAACTGTAAACTAGGATCATTAATAACAGTTTTTGATCTATACAGAGACAATTTTCTTGCATTGTTTTTAACCCATGAAGACAAGGTCAGGGCAGACAGGGTTAAACCTATTAATGGGATGGTAAACTGAGAGATTAATTTAGAAAATGCACAGAAAAGAACAGAAAGAAATTGCTGCCTTACAGGACAAAGACAGTCCAAGAAAGAAAATTACATGACTTATGATTAAAATCACTTTGATGGAGCAATTACATGCTGCTGTTTTATGAGAAACTGTCATAAAAATAAAAAAAAACTGAATGCACCAATTATGAAAAAGTTATTGTAATCATGAATATACAGAAACCTGTCTGGCGAAGTAAATAACCGAAATGTACATATATAACTGCCACAGTATATAGCTTCTGAGGGGTTCAGAGTAGTTTTGCTTTGTTTTACGGTTGCCAATGTGATTTGTGTGGATGCTAGTGTGGATTTTTGCATGTTTTTTAGTCAGCAAGTTTAATCACTTACAGAAATAACAGCACATCCCTACACAAGCTCTGACATTCAAATCACTAAAATACGAAAAATTACCAATCAACAATAAATCTGATAATGACTAAAATAGTGCTGTCCCCACAAGTAACTGTACATATATATCCTACACTGCTAAAACATAATTCTGCTTCGCTCTCTCTATCAGACAACTGTCTCAGTAGGGCTAAGGTTGTGAGCAGGGCTGGATCTGACAGTAACAGCAGGCCAGTGTTCACCTCCTCAGACACAGCTGGCATCTGTCATGGGCACGTCAAACACAGGGCACCACAGACAAATCACTGACCAAACTAAACACAGACCGTAGACATGGGAAAAGACAATCCGAGGATAAACACTTCGTACACAAGCACATAAAACAAACACAGACTGCTTCATAACAGCTCATTATGGAAGAACCAGACCGGGGGACATATTAAAATAAAAGCCCAATCTAACATCTTGCTCAAAATGAACTAAATTCATTTTTATAACGCGTCAACACTTGAGTATTTCAATATCAATTGTGCCTTGTGGAATACTGCAGAACAAACTTTTAAACAGATGAATTTTTTTCCTTTTTTTTCTGCAGTTTCATTAAATATTTGCTGTTCCTATTGTAATATTTTTCATGTCTAAGCTGTGCTGTGGGAACAAACTCTCTACTCTGCTGCCTGTAGCAGTTAGTTAAAACTGAGAACCAAATACAATAAACAACTCAAATCAGAAAGGAAGAATGAGGACAGAGAAAATGAGAATTTAAAGGTGAAGTGTGTATTTTTTTCCTAATGTATATATATAGTTTAAAATAACTATTTTCCATTTTAATATATTTTAAAATGTAATTTATTCCTGTGATGTCAACGATGTAGTGTGACATGATCCTTCAAAAATCATATGCTGATTTGCAGCTCAAGAAACCTTTCTTGTCATTATCATATGTTGAAAATAGTTGTGATGCTTTTTTCAGGATTATTTGATTCTTTGTACAAAAGACCAGCATTTTTTTNGAATGAGGACAGAGAAAATGAGAATTTAAAGGTGAAGTGTGTATTTTTTTCCTAATGTATATATATAGTTTAAAATAACTATTTTCCATTTTAATATATTTTAAAATGTAATTTATTCCTGTGATGTCAACGATGTAGTGTGACATGATCCTTCAAAAATCATATGCTGATTTGCAGCTCAAGAAACATTTCTTGTCATTATCATATGTTGAAAATAGTTGTGATGCTTTTTTCGGGATTATTTGATTCTTTGTACAAAAGACCAGCATTTTTTTTTAAATAGAAATTTTCTGTAACATTACAAATATCTTCACTGCACTTTTGATCAATTTATTATTATTATAATTATAATTTTTTTTATCTTGCTGACCCTTTTTAATCTTTTTAACCCAGCATTTTTTAGAGTGATTTATACAGCAGAATGAGACCACAAGTCAGACTGGCTCTGAAAAACCCATTTACACACCGAATACCCACTTACATTAGTTTCAGATGCTCTAAATTAAGAGAAAACGCTGTATAAAGCAACAGCTACACAGTCATTAAATTTACACTCCGCTGTTACTTCAGCACATTACAGTAATGGCTCGTTACAAAGGAAAAACGTCAGAAGATAATTAATTACAAACTCAGAATGCTGCCAAAAAACTCCCTCCAGCCTGAAGCCTCAAATTCGAGCAAACAAAGCAAGGCGACCATAAATCACTAATTATCTTATTACGGGTAGAGTCAAGGGTGAGAGAGAGAAGGAAGCGTGGTGTGAAACAGCTATAGTGACGGAAGCACTGTGGGGGTCCATACAGACGAAATGTGTGTGAGATCCTGTGTTTAGGATGACTGTAATCTGTGCGTTTCATTGGAGAACAAGTTGTAATGAAAATCTCACTTTACCTCATATGGAGCCAGTTGGCAGACAGGAAAATGCCCGATGCAAGCTTACGTCTGGCTCTCTCAGCGGATAGAGGAGACGATCGACACTTCAAGTGAAGATTAAAGGAAGAGAGAACACCGAAAAAAAAAATGTAATATATCCACTTGCTTTTATATATCACATAAGATTTTTTTTTCTTAAAGGTCCACTATGTGACCTTTTTTTTTTCCAAAATTAACAAAATTTAAATAATGAGTCAATACACCATCAATCCTTCTTACTCTGAGTAACTATGGTAAGTGTACATTTTAGACTGAGCCGAATGCTTTTTTCACGTGAAATTGAGTACTTACGTCACTTGTCTGTGTGCGTCTTGTCATTTCCGAAAATATAGAAAAGTTGCTTCGGCTACTTTAATGTATGTATGGTGGGAGTGGCATAGGTTAGTTGTCACAACGAGAAAGAAAGGCTGACTTGCAGCAAGCTAAATCTCGAACCTCCCTGGAATCACCATTTTTACGCAGAACAGAGGAGCTTTTGCTTGCAAAAAGAGAATGCGACAGAGCTTGTTATAAAACAAGAATCAACATTGTCTTCGCTTTTCGTAGATGGCGAGAACTGAGGGATTTGAAATGTAAAAGTGAGTCTGAGATGGTGTTTTTATTACTCAACAGGTGAGTAAGGTTTTGAAGAGATAAAATGCCATATGTAGCTCTCTAACAGAGCTCATTGTACAGCATTATCTATTGTGAAGGTTTATTTCATTATGGTTGTTGTTGCGCCATGCAGGAATTTATTTTCAAGGAAGTACCATGTCTACTAATGGGTATAGCTACAGTGACGTCTTCAGCTAGTCAAGATCCACTCATTTAAACTCGTTATATCTCTTAAGCCTAGTAGTGAATGTTTTATGAGCAGGAGGATAACAATATTTATCCACACAGTCATGAAGAGCCAAAGCACAACCAAAAACAATGTTATTCCGCAAAATGCATGCATGCAACTGCAGTACAGAAGTGGTCAAAAGTGGACAAAAGAGACAGATTAAAACACAAGGTGTAAACGGGTATGTATCTCCCACATCAAGCTACTTGTAATCGGATCAACAGGTGTAAACAGGGCCTTACAAACTAATCGATAACAAACCAATGCATGTCTATCAGACCAGTACTTCCATTTTTGATTTGTAGAAACTCATAGTGGTGTCCAGATGTTGAACAGATTGAGAGAACATGCCCTGAAGACCACGCAGGTACCACCAGTCACCTCAGAGTGACATTCGAGTACACAGGACTAGACAGCTCATCCATTAGCGTTTGCTTTCCTTTGAGCAGTGCATGGCACACATTCATCAATACTCTCCCTGTGCTCTCAGGGACAAACCTGCTGTCCTACAGCAGAGAGAGGTGAACAGAACAGAGCAGAACATCATCCATCTATGATAGTGAAATACTGCTAACACTTTACAATAAGGTCCACTTCTGAAATACAGTGCACATCATAAATGAGTACACCCCCTCTGAACAAATACAAAAAAAATTTGTATTTATTATGTATATATAACATATACATAATTAAAAACTGAGAAATATATGTCATTAATAGCCATAAAATAAGTAAATTAGCCCATTTTTTTTTTTTATTAAGGATTGCAGAAATGAGTACACCCTAGATTTAATTCAACAAATGTATAATATTCTAGTGAAGTATGCCCTCCATAATTTTGAATATACTGCTCTGACCCTTCTTGCCATGGAGTGTACAAGTTCATGACAAATTGTCACATCTGTCCTGTTTAACTCCTGGATGATGAGCTCCTTAAATGCCCTGATCATTAATGGGGAGTGTTGCTCAACTTGTCTCTACAGAATCCCCCACGGGAGCTCAAGAGTGTTAAGATTGAGTGCAATACATGTCCACAGAAGGTTTTTCACCTTGGGAAAATGCATATCCTCATTGTCATGATGAAAAAATGCCCAACAATGCAGGGAATGAGTAAAGGGTAACATCTTCTGTTTCAAGTTTGTGTATTAAATTACACAGTGGTGTGGGAAATCATGACAGCATTGATAAAGCACAACTCCCTCACACCTTTAGCACTCATACATCCCTATATAAGAGCTTTACTACCACTGAACTTTACTGTGGGAACCAGTCACTTCTCACTGTACTCCTCTAGCAACACCATAACATTTTGGATGCTGTTAGATCCAAAATGATTGATTTGTTCTCATGAGACCAGAGTATTGATTCCCAGAATCTATATTTTGTAAATATGGGTTTTGAAAATGGCTAACTGACTTTATTGTGCTTTGGCTACAGTAGGTAGTTCCAGTGAGAACAACAACCATGCATGTCATTTCTGCAGGCTGCATCTTACTCTGGGAGATAAACAGTCACTCTTTTCATAGCTTTTGCTGGCTCCGAGACACTTGCTTGGTATTTCTCCTGCTCTTTGTCTAGCAAAAAAATCCCTCATCACTAAACGAAAGCTTAAAATGAAGGTCTGATTATTTCAGAGGCCTTGTCACAAGTCCATTGTTTTTGAATTTCTGTGTTACTTTTGCTATATTTTTACACTTAAAACAATGATTTGGTAATTCTCTTGTAGCACTGTCCTCTTTTGTGCTAAGAAATAAGTCTCCTGACATTTCTCTCCCAAGTGCTTCCATTGTTGTCAGCATTAAGTCTGAGAATGATTCAGTGGGCTATATAACACTTTTAATTGTCAAGAAATTACTTCTCTTTAAATGTTTTGGTTCAACATACTTACCTGTTGATCAAACATTGCCTTAAACTTACACCAGAAAATTTTGATTTCATTTGATTTGATTTTATTTAGTAACTTTTAGGAGGGTGTACTCATTTTTGCTATACAATATTTTAATCACCTTGATAAGAAAATCTTATTTTCCTGAATAATTTTGACATGCTTCTTTGGTAATTGATTAAGCAGACTTGCTGGAACATTTCTATCTCTAAAGAACCCTAACATGTCTTCTAAGTAATTGAGTAATTGCTGACTTTCAGAAGTTTCAGAGGGGGTGTACTAATTTATGCTGTGCACTGTATGAGTTAAAGGATTAGTTCACTTTAAAATGAAAATTTCCGCAAGCTTTACTCACCTTCAAGCCATCCTAGGTGTATATGACTTTCTAAAATATCCATATTTAACATGCTATAAAGTAAAATATAGCTTCCGCCAGAAAGCCTTATATTCAACTTATGAAAAAAGCGTAACTGACGAATACGGAAGGTGTAGGACATAGCGATAGCGTTTTGAACCGCGAGAGGTGTTACACCTTCTTTGTAAGTTGAATACGGAAGGCGGTCTGGTGGAAGCTAGATATTTTACTTTATAACTTGTTAAATATGGATATTTTTCTTACACAAATGCATCGCTTCGCTTCAGAAGGCCTTTATTAACCCCCCGGAGCCGTGTGGAGTACGTTTATGATTGATGGATGCACTTTCTTGAGCTTCAAACACTTTGGTCCCGTTCACTGCCATTATAAAGCTTGGATGCATCAGGGTATTTATTAATAACTCCAATTGTGTTTATCAGAAAGAAGAAAGTCATATAATTAGGATGGCTTGAGGTTGAGTAAAGCTTGGTGTAATTTTCATTTTAAAGTGAACTGATCCTTTAATGTATTAGTTATCATGAACTAACAATGAACAACCATTTTTTTGGCATTTTTGGAATCAAATGTTTATTTATGTACTATCATTCAATAGTTTGGGGTCAGTAAGATTTTTTTTAATACTTTTTAATTCAGCAAGGATGCATTAAATTGATCGCAAGTGACAGTAAAGACATTTAGAATGTTACAAAAAATCTATTTTCAATAAATGCCGTTCTTTTCAACTGTCTATATTTATCAAGGAATCCTGAAAAGTAATGTTACCAAATAGAATTTTATTGTAAAGACTAAAGACTAAAGAGTTATGAAAACATCTACAGAGTGACTAAAATCTTAAAGGCAATTTAAATTTGGGTTTGAACATTCACTGACTTTGTTATTCATTGAATGCAGAAAAACAAAATAAAAAATGTAAGAAAAAGACTTTAAACAACTTGAAATGGCATTTAGCAACCATTTAACTTCCACAATCTCCAAGTGTTTTCAATATGGCAAATAACGATATCTAGATAGTAGGATGGAAAATTAATTATAAAAAAAACAACAACAACAACAAATGGATTATATGAACTTTTATTTTATATAATATTTATTTAAAATTCACTCCAAAATCCTGAAAAATCTGGCAAGTGGAAAAAATCTCAAAATAGCCAAATTATCAACCCCAGGCATTTAAAAAGGCAAGGTAAGTCAGCCACTGCGACTAAAAAAAATCATCCACAATAAGTCCAGGTACATTTATTCAGAAAGTATACTCCGAATTCATGTCTTTAAGGCTGGTGCAGCATTCCCAAAGGTGCGGGAAGCCTGTCTTGCACATGAATGAATGTTTGTCTCTCTCCATTTCTATCTTTCCCTGCAGTGGGAAGGAGGTGATTGTTGGAGATGGCAGTGTGTGGATGCAGCACAATACCTCTGCGGTGTGTATTGCAGGGTTATGGTCCGGTCAGGATGAGAAATTGAGTGGGCGTCTCAGAGAGGTGATGCAGCTGTAGTGTCTGCTGCAGGAGGACACTATTAAACTCTGTCATAGCTCAATAACTGCTGCTTATTGCTCCATATCAGCGGCATACAGCAACTGATTGAGTACAGGGCGGAAAAGAAAGAAATGTAACTCCAAAAGGCTCAGGAAACTATATTAGGGAAAGCTACTTTTGGATATGATTATCGATCTTTGCCCTCTTGTTAATGTGATATGGTGTTGTTGATGTAAACAGAACTGCAAACAGAATGTGCATGGAATTTAAAATAGATGCGCTTGGCCACAATTTGATGATGGCAAATACTTGAAATAAATTACGAGACCCATAATTTAAGATTAAATATCAGGAACAGTTGTACATATTTTGAATATCCCATATTAAACCATGAAATCAGAATTGATGATTCTTTTTTATGGAACATTGCCGTATTTATTATAAATTATTTATCTGTGTACATCATTATTTATTTATTTTTTTAGATTCAAGTGCCCTCATAAACAAAAACCAAAATAACTTCCCCTCCCTCTTGCAGCGACATCTCTTCTTTGATGACGTGTTTACTGGCGCGAGGGTGTAACAACCTGTCACTCACATGAGATCAACCAATACGAAACCACAGCCATTCAACAATCCAATTAATTCCCCATGGACAAAATCAAGTCCCGCACAACATTTTTTCATGTTCGGGAAGCCGTTTCACTCAGATATACATCACAACAGGGAAGACAAGACTACTGAAACTTCAGTTTCATGCTGAATACAAAAATGTTTCATATTACCAGCCATGTGTCAGCCTCTTTGAAAGGCACTGATGCACACATCCACAGTGCTCAGAATAGTAATGGGCCATTTTACTGGCTCTCCTTCCAATAACCCACATTCTCCTCTAGACTGCACCCGATCACACACATACACACATTTGTTTTTCTATCATGATGGGGACTTTCTATTGACTTCTACTGTTCTACACTGTGCTAATGTTATTTTCTATCCCTGTAAACCTATTCTAAAAGGTTTGTGTTAACCTTCACACAAACCTTTTAGAATCTATACATTTCATTAAGACAATTTAGTTAGTATATTAAGCCGTTTTCCTCATGGGGACTATTGGCTGGTACCAATGTGGGTAATTTCAGGTTTTACTATCCTTGTGGCACCCACAAATACACAAACTCTCAATTAACACCAACAATCACACTCCTCCGAACAATTCCTGAACAAACACTCATAAGGAATGAACACTTGAAGACTAAACACATGTAGACACTGGCATGTACACTTTACAAGCTAAAGAGAGAGGCTTTACAACTCAATATTCAATATGTCCAGTGAAGCAGGACCCTCAGTGTCCCAGCGGTAGCCAGAAGGCACAAATCCAGTGATGTTAGTTCAAGGCCAAGAGTTCCAACATACAAAACAAATGGTATACTCAGTTGTTTATGTGCAAACTGTATAAATAAGATACAGATATTTAAGAGCACGCTGCCCCCTGTTGGTTCAGTCTGTGTGATTCACAGCCTCAATGTTGATTGTAATGTGAATCAGCAGTCAGTTGCAGGCTCACCAAGGCTGCATTTATATGATCAACAATACAGTAAAAATAAGAATATTGTGAAATATTATTTCAGTTTAAATAAACTGTTTTCTAACTTAAAACATTTTTAAAAAGTAATTTATTCCTGTGATGGCAAAGTTTAATTTTCAGCATCATTACTCCAGTCTTCAGTGTCACATGATCCTTTAGAAATCATTCTAATATGCTGATTTGATCAATGTTAAAAAGAGTTGTGCTGCTTATTATTAAAATTTTTTTCAGGATTCTTTGATTAATAGAAAGTTAAGAAGAACAGTTTTTATCTTTTGTAACATTATAAATGTCTTTACCCTTATTTTTGATCAGTTTAATGCATTCTTTGCTGAATAAAAGTATTGATTTCTCTTAAAAAAATAATCTTACTGACCCCAAAATTTGAATGGTAGTGTACATATTTTTTTTGTATGTATGGACTTAAGGTGCTGCAAAGAACCATTGAAGAGCTTTAGAAATATAATATATATTCCTTAAAAAAATTTTAAAAAACTATTCTATCAGAACAGCAATAGTTTTGGGTGACCATGAGAACAGTAGTAAAACTCTTCACGTTGTCTGAGGTTAAAACGCAAAGTGACCTTCATGTTCTTGGCAAAATAATTACTCAACATTCGAGATACTCATGGTTTAGTCTCAGTCTGCAGACTCAGAGCTGTATATAAACCATCTGTCATGTGATGATAAAGTTTCCATGTTTTTTGTCTTTATGTTCTGCAAGGCTAACCTTACAGGAAATAAACTGTGACATCTGTTTGTTACTTATCAGAGAATGTATAACGGATGGATTTTTATCATGTGTTGGATAATTTGACCAACCATGGAACTTAAAGTGCCTGAAGTGAAATGACAGTTAGACTGAGAGAAAACAATCATACATCCAGACATTACCCTGAGGACACTGGGGTAGGGTCATTGGTGGGCACTACAAAAAAACCAATGGAAAATGACAGGAACTGAGTAATGATGGGGTTCTCTTATTAAGTGGCAGGGACAGACCACCCAGAGCCCTGTTGGTGTGACCTCTGACCTTTGCTCCTTTAAAGTCAGAATTGAAACATATGTTCAATGACAATGTCTGCAGAGCGCTGACAGAGGAGAGATCAAATCATCTTTCCTTTGCCATATATGCCATATGGGATGGCAAAGCTTTATAGGGAAGGGAAGGGGAAAAGTTTTATAGGGAAGGGAAGGGAAGGGAAGGGAAGGGAAGGGATGGGAAGGGGAAAAGTTTTATAGGGAAGGGAAGGGAAGGGGAAAAGTTTTAAA